>CAUYTI010160043.1:0-13756 GCA_963575145.1 Galago senegalensis
TCTCACTGGAGTTAAATGATACCTCAGAGTAGTTTTGATTTGCATTTCTCTGATGATTAAGGATGGTGAGCATTTTTTCATGTATCTGTAGGCCGTATGCTGGTCTTCTTTGGAGAAATTTCTATTCAAGTCCCTTGCCCATCCTGAGATGGGGGTCACTCATTTTCATCTTGCTAATACATTTAAGTTCTCTATGGATTATGGTTATTAAACTTTTGTCGGAGACATAACCTGCAAAAATCTTCTCCCATTCTGATGGCTGCCTGCTTGCCTTACTTACTGTGTTCTTGGCTGTGCAGAAGCTCTTTAGTTTGATCAGGTCCCAATAGTGTATTTTTGATGATGCTTCAACTGCCCGGGGTGTCCTCTTCATAAAATGTTCGCCCAGGCCGACTTCTTCAAGTGTTTTCCCTACACTTTCTTCTAGTATTTTTATGGTTTCATGTCTTAAATTTAAATCTTTCATCCAGTGAGATTCTAACTTAGTTAATGGTGAAAGGTGTGGGTCCAGTTTCAGTCTTCTACAAGTTGCCAGCCAGTTCTCCCAGCACCAATTGTTAAATAGGGAATCTTTACCCCACTCAATGTCTTTTATTGGCTTGTCAAAGATCAGGTACTGGTAAGTAGTTGGTTTCATCTGTTGGCTCTCTATTCTGTTCCATACATCTACCTCTTTATTTTTGTGCCAGTGCCATGCTGTTTTGATCACTATGGTTTTGTAGTATAGTCTGAAGTCTGGTAGCGTGATTCTTCCCCGCTTTGTTTTTATTCCTAAGTAATGTCTTGGCTATTCGAGGTTTTTTCTGATTCCATATAAAATGAAGTATTATTTTTTCAAGATCTTTAAAATATGACAGTGGAGCTTTAATGGGTATTGCGTTAAAATTATATATTGCTTTGGGTAGTATGGACATTTTAACAATGTTGATTCTTCCCAGCCATGAGCATGGTATGTTTTTCCATTTGTTAAGATTTTCAACTATTTCTTTCTTTAGAGTTTCATAGTTCTCTTTATAGAGATCTTTCACTTCCTTTGTTAGGTAAACTCCCAAATATTTCATCTTCTTTGGCACTACTGTAGACGGAATGGAGTCCTTGACTGCTTTTTTAGCTTGGCTACTCTTGGTATATATAGTAATTTTTCTATAGTACCATATAGTGACCTGAATTTTTTTGGCAAATATTTGAATCAATGTGAATTAGTTTCCAGGTGAGTTCATTAAACTCTGAAGATGGATATTTGTGTGCCACATGAGTAATGAGAGTGAAAGACAATGTTTTTAGTAAGTACATATTTTTTTTACATACCTGGGCTAAATGGATGTTTGAGTAAGCAGTTAAATATTGGCTTTTATATTTAGCATTTCACATCCTTGGAATTCTAGGCATCCTTGGCATAAGGAATTCTAGGCTGCTAAACTTGTGTTTTAGAAACCTATATCCTATAGCAAAGAACAGTGAACCTCATGTATTAATCTAATGTGTAGAACCACTTATCTAAGATCAGGCACTTTATGCTAGAACTAGGAATTACTGCAAGTAAGCAAAATTGCAGATTTTGCTTACTTGTTTCAGTAAGTCTGAATTGGTAGCCAGGTTTTTGTTTGGACATCACCAGGATTTTAAGATAAGGGAAGTTAAAATAAGTATGCTAAAAAGTAGGTGTTATATTTCTTTTAAATAGCAGAAGTTTGGTCTTGGCAGGTTCTGCTTGAGAGAACACCTACTCAGAAACAATTCTTATGCTTTCCTTGAGTTAGGGTGCTGTTAAAAAAAAATGGTTTTGTAGATCTCTAACTTTAGTGCCTGTTCTACCACCAAAGTGAGTAATTAAGTGGAAAAAGAAACATACTCTATAAAATAACTGAAAGAGGTTTATTCTGGGCCAACATGAGTGACTGAGGCTCAGGGAAGATATTATATTGGGAGGTCCTGAGAAAGTGCACCCCAAGGCAGCTGAGTTACAGTCTCATTTTGTATATTTTCGGGAGAAAGAAATTTCAGATAAAATGATAAATCAATACATGGAAAGAATACATTGGTTCAGCCTTAAAAAGTAGCGTATCTTGAAGGAGAGGCTTCTAGGTTGGTGGATTCAGAAATTATTTGATTTGTAATTGCTTAAAGGAATAAGGCTTTGTCCTAAAGCTTCTAGTCAGTGGGAAGAAGTGCTTTAATTTGAGATGGGGAAATTTGCTAATCTTAGAGCTAACTACTAACTACAATTTACCAAAGCCATCTGTTGAGCAAATTGATGGCCTGCAGGCATTAACCTTTGCCTTGCATAGCCTTAGGTTTTGTTTGTAATTTAGTATATTATTGCTACAAAGAGTCTGTTTTATCAGTCTCTCCTGTTTCAATAGGAAAAAAAAGATATTTCTAAGGTGTATTAGACACAAAATGTGCCTTATGAATATATGGAATTTTTCTATAGTACCAATTCAGTGGCCTGATCTCTGTTTTGACATTAATACTGATGAGTTGTGGTGTCTAAAACTCCAAAAGGGTGGGGGCACATGGAACTGAGTAGGACTTTCCTTCTTAACATGGCAGGGAACTCAATTTATAGGTTTTTCTTGGGTTCCTTTGGAGAAGGGAGGGTCCATTCATTGGTTGTGGGGTATAGAATTTTACTTTTAGTTTACACTGGAAATGACCATGAAAGCAGGTAGTGGACATAACCACATTTCAGTGTCAGTGAAGTCAGAGTCTATATAGCAAAATATTTGGAGGTTGTTCGAAGTACCAAATTAGGGGAAGCACATGGTCCAGGGGATCCTTGTAACCTCAATATAACTTTGAGTGCCATTGACTTATGTTTGAAAAAGCTTTCTCAGAATCCACATGAAGGGATGCTCCTTTAAGACCCTCCAAACTGATTAACAAGCTAGTCATAAAGGAGGGAGACTCTGCAAACAGAGTCTGACTGTCTCTGGAATTTCCTGGAAGGGACTGTGGGAGTGGAAAACAAGGTAAGTTAGTGCGCATTTCAGTTACATGTTGCACCTGTTTTCTCAGACAAATGGTTGAATACATTTTTGTGGTTGCTCTATATGGTTTCTTTGTACTTTTATTACATAAACCGTTGGCTGCCAATTAGTTTTACTAATAGAACGTGTACATGCATAACTTAGTATTGTTAAGCTTGCAAGGAATAAAGTTAGGTGCTGCATGCCAAAGTGAGCTTCAGTCTCCCCTCTTTAAGACATTTCAGTGCAGACTTTTCCTTTGCGACACCAATTCACGCAGCATATCCTCAAGCACAGCAGCTGTACAAGGACGACCAGCTCCTGGATGATGGAAGACACTGGGTGAGGGTGGCTGCACCAGCCAAGCATTAAGGCCACAGAGGGGCTGGCCATCAGATCAGACAATGCCTTTCAGGCCCTGTACATTGAGCTCTTCTCCAGCCCTTTAGAGCTGCCCCATGTGAGGAAGCCTCAGGATTCAGAAAGCAGCACTAATGAACAGATTGTACAATTGGAATCCCTGGCCTGCCCCCCAAGAGGCCCATTCCACCCAGTAAGAGAAATTTAGATATCTGAGGAAAAAAAAAAAGTACTAAATTAGTAATCTAGGAGGACATGGACCATGATACGTAACGTATTCAATTATCTTTGATTATAAGGACCTATTCTGATGGACATACAAAAAGACAGGAAGCCAGTGAAATGTTATGTGACTTAAATTCACATATTTTCTGAGTTTCATCAGATCGTCCTCTTCATGGTCGTTCTACTTTCTGCTCACTTGATAATTGTGACATCATGTTTTGTTGATGACTTTGAAATACTATTGGTTAACAGTTCTAATTGGCAAACACATTCAACCTACGTAAATGGATTTGTCTTCACCGAATGGTCTTTGTGACCTAAAGTTGATGACTCTAAGGAACTTTTATTTAGCTAGTAATAGAGCCAGACACACTTTTCATGATCACTTGGGCTTACACAGTTTTTCAGTGATATCAGTTGCTGGTACATACATGAGACCTAGTCCAAGTAACATTTGAGACTCTTTACAGACTCTTTGTAGTATAACTGAATTAAACGCAGAGAATTGCATTTATTAAGTGCTCAAAATAGCTACAGAAGCAGGAATGCTTTCATTTATTTATTCATTTGGATAATCAAGACTGTAAACAAACTTACCACATGGTAAAGGTTCTGTAGAAGTGATACACAGTTGACTGAGGGACTATGGTAGCTTGGGTGACTGAGGGTGGTCCTTATAAGGATGTTTCACTTAAAATAAGATTTGAATTAAAAGAAGGCATTAGTCATCAGAAGATTAAAGGAATGTGCCTTCCAAGTGGGGTGAACAGCTAGGGTTAAGACCTTTAATTTGGGAATAAGGGTGGCGTGTTAGAAGAACAGAATAAAGGAAGGAATTCAGAGGAAGTCTAGTGAGTCAGGGAGAGAGTGGTTGGCTATTGGTCTGGTATGTGTGGAGAGAACAGATCACACAGGGCTTTGTAAACCAAGGCAAGCATGCTGGATTTTCTTTTGAGTGTGGTGGAAGACATTGGAGGATGTTGAACTATTAATATTATCTGGTTTGATGTTTTATGAAGGCCCCTCTGGCTTCTATGGGAAGTATACATCTTAGAGACAGCAGCGGGAAACCCAGCTACAAGATAATTCAAGTAAGGAATGATTTTGGTGACTTGGATAAGGGTGATATTAGAGGAATGTGGCAAAATGGAGGAATTTTGGGTGTTTATAAATGCTGAACCTCCATGATTGTGAGATTAAAATATATAGCCAGTACCATAAGGGCATAGGATCTCTTAAAGAACTGTCATGTGTGGTTGGTATGTTAGGCCTCGGAAGTTTTAGCCATGACTAGGCTATATTATATTTGGTATATAATTTGAGTTTAGTGTGCCTTTGTGTTCCCAAATATATAAGAAATGTACCACCCAAAGTTGTGAGGAAAGAATAAAGTGAATACACAATGCTATTTATAAGAGTTTAGGCAAATTACTCCATCACTTAAGATATTTATGGCTGTCTATAGCAGCAAATCTCAACTCAAATGAACATAAACAATAATGATATTTATTTTCTTCCATTTCTGATAGTTCAAAGGGTAAAGTGGATTCCAGATAGAATGAATGGCAACCCAATGAGATCCTCAAGAATTCAGGTTCTTATCATGTCTCTTCTCTGTCTTTCTTGATCCTAAAACCAGTTCCCCTCATGGCAGCAAGATGGTTCTTTGTGACAATTAAGAGTTCAGGCTTCCTAATCCCTGTCCAGCAAAAAAGAAAGAGAGTACAAGCCCCTCTTACCAATTTAATTAGAACAAATTAGGCCATAGACTTATGCTGGGACCAATATCACTTTTCTGGGCAATGACATGCCCAAGATTGGCTTAGGGTAATCAGGATTTCTTCAGCAAGGAGGATAGGGTGAATGTCTGAATCAGATCAAAGTTCTGAAAGGAAGGAAGGAAGAAATATGGTTGGATAGGTAATTAGCAGCATTTATAAAAATGATCTAATATTCATTTTTATAAAATCAGCAAACTCTATTTGCATTTTAAGATCTTAAGGGACTAAAATTATGGTGTGAATAATTCTTGAAATAATAAAAAGCTTTACCTCCATAGGAAAAAATGTAATGAAGCAACTTCAGAAACACGGCTACTCAAATCAAATTCAAAGATCTTAAATCATAGAAATGTGGTAATTTAATTTTCTACCCCATGCTAAAGGGAAATTTATGAGACAGGTATAATGTGGTATGTTGTGGACTGTTGGAATTTGAACAAGTTGTCTTACTTGATTTTCACATTTTGATATGTTTTTCCTTCCTATCCCCATATACTCCCTTTCTTTAAATTCCTATTAAATTTTTCTCTTTTGCAAAATAATGGCATGTTAATAACAGGGCAGACCTCATTTTCTATTCCTCCGTAATGACATTAGCAGAGACCCTCTATGGTGATTGACATTAAAGGAGTTTCCAAGAAAAATGATGTGTTTTGAAAGCGAATGGTCTTGCCCTTCATGATAATGCCCTATGCAAGACATTATATCAATTTGGTAATTATACAATGCAGGTGAGAATAAAATCTGTTGTTGACATAGGTATTGAATTTGACTGGACTCAGATTACAACTTGCATTTAAAAATCCACAGATGGTCATCTCTTCAAGTGACAGTAGTTAGAAACTAAATAAATACTACTTTATATAAGTGTCATGCGTAAGACATGCACATTTTCTATTTTGTTAAAAGTACCCTATTTTTAACAAACCACTATATCATTTATCTTCCTAAAAGCCTTAATTCAATTCAACAATAAGCAGAATACTTTTTGTAGTTTTCCTTCTAAATCACTCTTCTGGTAGATTCTTATTATGGTTGAGTTCAAAAGTACAATGATTTGTCAAATTGCTACATTCTTTATCCATAATTTGCATGAAACCTTTGAGGAGGGGGAAGGAATACCTCTAACTATAAAATAGGCCTTTATTAAGTTTTAAAGTTACTGGTATTTGACAGCTGGCAAAGATTTCCTTGGAGCAGAAAACTGTGCAATTTGACAAGCACAATATACTTTTTTCAGAACAGCAATGCAGCCCTAACTGTCCTCCTGAGTGGGATTTACTTAATCCAGAGAAACAATAATTATAGAACTTCAGCCACAGTCTACTCTTTTCTTCACAGTATTTTTGACACTCTTAACTCCTGCTGCCTCTCTCCTCCAGTCTCTTCTGATATTCCCTTCTGATTTCCTTCCTACCACTCTACACCACCCTTAGGACCCTAACACGGCTCTTCTTTGCTCTCTCGTCTATTAAAGGAAATCATTCCCTTTGGTTCTCTTCTGCTCATCTTCCCTACCTTCTTCTCTACTGTTTCAACAGTCCTTCATCTTCTGACGAACTTCACTCAATCCCATTTGTCTGCTTGCAGCTTCCAAATCTGCATCTTCCTTCTCAGACCAGATTTCAGCTCCCCATGGCTGGCCAGATGCCCCTCTGTGGCTATTACACAGATGTCTGAGCCTCCAACGTGGCCTCAGCTGAAATTGTCTCACACAAGCGTTCCTCTGGGTGTCGGCTAGTGGCACTCACTCCCCCATGGCCCTACGTATAATCGGTCACTTCACATATGATTCTACTTCTGAAATATCTCTTAACTGTCTCTTCCTTGCCATGACCAATACCACTGTGTTGATTCTACCCCCACTTTTAACTGGATATTTGCTATACTTTGTGTCTGAACGTCCTGCCTCTTTATGCTTCAATCCATTCTCTGCATTTATCCATTCCTATGTTTCTCTTGATGTTCCCTTGTCCAGTGAATAAGGTCTGGACATTCAAATGTCTCCGTATAGCCTCCCAGCCTTGGTTTTCACTCTCATTCCCATGCATATATTAGCCATGTTAGAATTACTTGTTTCCACATATGACATGTACATTTTTTACTTAAAAGTTTTTATTATTGTTTAAAGATTTACATTTTATTATTATTATTTTACTTTCCCTCAGGCTATACTTACTGCTGAACCAGACTGGATAAGAGCCCTCTTTCTGTCCTCATTTTCTCCTTCTAGATGGTTTTAGTTTTTGTGGAATTTATGCTTTAGCCTTATATTTTCATTTACTTACATGATATGACCCAAGTGAAGAGAGAAAAAGCAAAGAAATGTTGATTTTATCTTGGAGTAGGGTCAGATTCAATGCAGAGCCTAAGCTAAGATAGTACCCAGCTTTCCTGCTGCACCACACTGTGGAGAATACAATGTGGCGTGTTGGGAAACCCCTGGATTCAGACACCAGGGACCTGAGTTCTACTCCTCATTCTGCCACACACACGTTCATTATGGTGTGTAGATTCTTTATTTTCCATGGACCTGAGACTCACAATGAGGAGGATCAAATTTGAACTAAATGGTCTCAAAGTCTCTTCTACCTCTAGAGTTCCAAACTTCTTTGATTAATCAACCAAACTCAATTATTCATTCAACAAATATTTATTTAGTATTTTGTAAGAAGCATTATGTGAGGTGCTTGAGATATAATTAATGATGTGCAAAGCAGACATGGAGCCTGCCCTCAGGAATCTTACAGACTAGTAGTGGGCACAGATATTTATAAATGATTACATGACTCTATTTCCAGGGTGATACAGATATTCCCATAAAACCAAAACACTCTGCATTTCACTATAGAGCCACCTCTGGTATACCTGTTAGGTCTAACTTTCAGGATTTTCCCATTGGATAGTGAGTCAAATGTTTTATTTCAAAAGAGCATTTGCTTATAGAAAGTTGGCTTTAGCAATCTGAGCTTCTTTGTAATGTCTAAACAGGGAGTGGATTATTATGATTATTTTTAAAGATGTCACCTTGAGTAGAGTGCTATGGCATTGCAGCTTACCGAAACCTCAAACTCTTGGGCTTAAGTGAGTCTCTTGCCTCAGCCTCCCAAGTAGCTGGGACTACAGGAGTCTACCACAATGCCTGGCTATTATTTTTGTTGTTCTTGTTGTTGTTGCAGTTATCATTGTTGTTTTGGCTGGCCAGGGTTAGGTTTGAAGCCACCAGCCTCAATGTATGTGGCTGGCACCCTACCTGCTGAGCTACAGGCACCACCAAGGAGTGAATAATTTTTAAGCTACTATTATAATTTTTCAAGCTCCTAACCCTTTGCTCCTACATTTTGGAATGTGGTTTGATGTGGGGGGAGGTACAGAAAAAGCTGAAAAAAGCATAGAATGGCATAGAGGTATCAGGCTCTACTGATAAATTCAGGCCTGACTAGTGGTTTGCATTCTAATCTGGTTATTAAGTTCTCAAGTCTCAGATAGAGTAAATATTCAATCACATTCAAGAATCATCCTCTGTGATGATCTTCTGCTTAGCTTCAGGGAACCTGGTGGAGAAGAAGGGGGGCCCACCATTCTCTCTCAAATGCTCCCTGTTATTCTTGCTCTAAGGACTGTGCATGTTTAGGAAACAATGCATCCCAAGCCTGAGTGGAAAGCGGATATGAGAGCCTTTGTGTTGATCTTTGCTGTCAGCATGAGGTATATGTATGTACAGTTTTGGTGTGCGTTGTCTGCAGGTGGGAGCTCACAGGGTGGGATTCTGTAGGTCCCAGTATGCAGCCCTGGAGGATCCTTACCCACAGTGGATGCCCCCAGCTTTTGTTCCCTCTGCTATGATCCCAATGCATAGTGAACCACAGGTAACTGGGGTTGGGTGTATCACCTTTTGGACCTGTCTTATCACCTCTTCAGAATTTTGGATATCTTTTGCATTGTGTTCCAAGTCTCATTTGTGGCAAAATAAAAACAAACTAAGTCATATTTCAGAGCTATATTCTATAGATCATATTTTCGAAAGATGACTGCCACAGTGTCTCTTAGCCCTGTTTTTCTTCAGTGTGACCTTACCACTTCCCGCATTAACAAGAGTAACTGATTTCTCTTTCTCTCTAATATGAGATGGCCTGAGTGACTTGATCAACCAATGGGATGAATCAGAAAAGATGTTTCAGGACTTCAGAGGCTAGTTCATGTGAGGGCTTGCAGCTTCTGCCTGGAACTCTTGAACTCTTACTCTTGGATCAGTCCTTTCCAAACTCACCAGGCTCCAACTAATGCTGTGGGAAGCCCAAGGCATGTGGTATTCATAAGTATTCTGATTGGCAACTACCTCTGGGCTTCTAGCTGACACTCAACATCAACTCCCAGCCATATGAGTCAGTCATTTTCACGGCTGGCCCATGAACCTTCAGAGATCTCTACATCCAGCTGCTACTTGACTGATGCTACATGAAAAATATCAAATAAGGCCATCTAGCTGAGCACACTCAACTCCCAGTACCATGGAGATAACCACTAAGTTTGGAGACAGCTTTTTGCATAGTAGTAGGGAAGTAGAACACCCCTATGTCTTATTAGAGAGTCTCTTGGTTTAAGTCTTTTAAGGACAAATTTAATGTTTTCTTTCCCTATTCCCCTACTCCTAGTGAGATGTTAAGAAGAGTTATTCCCCTTTCTCTTCTCTCCTTTTCTTCAGTCTTCTATTTATAAAAGGGAGGATAGGACATAGTGTCCTTTAGGTTATGCTTAAATTAGTCACCCAGTTCACTATTTAATTGTACCTATCATGGCATTAGACTTTCTCTGGAAGGAGGGGTAGGCGGGGAAGGAGACTTTTCCCTCGTAGTCATCCTGTTCTACCCATATTGTATGATAACACATAGACAACAAACATTGATACATGTGTGCCAAGTGTTCTTCCTCAAGATACATATATTTTGCCATATGACCAATGACCTTCACAGCCTTTCTGATGCATCATCATCCTTTAGTTTAATGATTTTTAGATTTAATATGAATTAGAATCACAAGGGGTGATTTGTTTAAAAATTCTGAATCCCACCTTTATCCTTTGGAGAATCTGAATTTTTTTAAAATCTAGAGATAAGTGTTTTGTAATTTATTTTATCATACTTTATTTATTTTTTTTTTTATTGAGTGTTAACTATGTATATTGATACTCTTCTGGGGTACAGTGTGGGGTTTTCACATGCATTCTGAAATACTTCCATCAAACTGGTGAACACAGCCTTCATTTCATTTTCTCAGTTATTGCTTTAGAACGTTCACATTCTACTCTTAGAAAGATTCACCTGTACCCCTATAAGACAAACCTCAGAACAGTATTTTTCAACATTTTATCATATGGCACACTTGAACCTATAGTTAAACTTCCACAACACACTTAAATGATGTTGATCAGTAAGAAGGGTAAAGAAAAGAATATATTTGCTGTGCTTTGAACTTCTTTTGAAAATAATTAATGATCTTTAAAAACTTTTGCAGCACACCAGTTGAAAATCACGGGAAGATTAGGAAAAGTATGATCTGCCTTTTATTTTTTTTCCTTTGAGACAGAGGCTCACTCGGTTGCCCTGGGTAGAGTGCCATGGTGCATTGTAGCTCACAGCAACCTCAAACTCGGCCTCAAGTGATCTTCCTGCCTCACCCTCCTGAGCAGCTGGGACTATAGGCACCTGCCATAACACCCAGCTGTTTTTCTGTTTTTAGTAGAGATGGGGTCTTGCTCTTGCTCAGGCTGGTCTCAAACCCTTGAGCTGAACAGTCCACACCTCAGCCTCCCAGAGTGCTAGGATTATAGGCGTGAGCCACAGTGCTCGGCTGTGATGAATTTTTCTCTTAAGCTTCTTAACATGTATTATGATTTCTCTGAACTGCATCTTTCACTGGGTATGTATAATACTGTATCACATGGGGCACTGCAGAATTAGTTGCTTCCTCTCAAAAGGGTAAGAAGGTAACAGAAGAACCAGTGTGAAAGTAAGGCAGCATCATAAAGCCTCTGCTCAGGAAGCTCCAGACTGGGAAATTTATGTGCAGTAGAAGCTGGGGAGGTCTGCAGTGGAGAAAGGACAGGAAGGGAAGGGTACAGGATGGTGCCCCAGAGCAAAATGTGCAGCATTGAGTATCCTTTGGTGTATACCAAAGGAGGAATCCAAAATAAGAGTTAGGAGTCCACATTTAGACATGCTGAAAATGTGTGTGTGTTTGGTTTGAGACAGGGTCTTCCTGCTTCCTCAGGTAGAATGCAGTGGTGGCATCATAGCTTGCTGCAGCCTCAAACTCCTGTGTTCAAGCAATCCTTCTGCCTCAGCCTCCCGAGTAACGTGAACTACAGGTGTGTGCCACCATGCCTGGCTAATTTATAATTTTTTGTGGAGACAAGGTCTCACTATTTTGCTCAGGCTGGTCTTGAACTCCTGGGGTCAAGTGATCCTTTCACTTTGGCCTTCCAGAGTGCTGGGATTGTGGGTGTGAGCCACCAAATCATGTTTTATCCAGCATTTCAAGCCATTAAGCCATTATCCAGCTGATTTGGTTGAGAAGTGTGAATAGTTACTTCTTGCCTTAGTGAACATTAAATTTGAACCGTCTCAGTAACTTTGCTCTTCTAGTCCTTGAGTTATTGGAATTTATATCTAACTGTTCTTGCACTGGTTATCCTTTTTTAGTACGCCAGCATCTTTGCAAGGAGTAAGCAGCCTGAAAAAGTTCTGCTATGCCCTTCCATCCTCCCTCTCAGTTGCTGGGCTGAAAGTCAGAAGACATTACAAACACTTTAACTTCTAAAACTTCTAAGAAGGGTGCCTCACTCACCCCACAGGCTGCTATGGGTGCCCATCTACTTCCGCCACTTACATACTACACAGTAGTATACCAAGACAGAAATGGGGTTTACAACTTGTATTAGAGACTAAGTAAGTCCTAGCTTAAATGTGCACAAAAATTAGTGCTAATCAGCAACAGCTGGGCATATGTATCACCTTGGCAATGCAGCGTCCTCTCCCTAAAGTAACGAGATAGAAAGAGGGTGGCAAACTTTAAGATGAACACAAACATACTAGGAGGAGAATACCTGTCCTAGAAAGAGTGCCTGGATCTAAGGTGTCACAGGGGTCAGAGCCTCTGCTCTCATGACAAAACCAAGTCCAGCAAGTGTGCACCATTAGTTCCAGGCTGCAGTGAGCTATAATGGCACCTGTGAATGGCCACGGCACTTCCAACCTGGGCAACACAGGGTCTTTCAAAAAAAAAAAAAAAAAACAAAACCTGGGAATCAGGGCCTTTCTGAGGTGGAGTATTTGGTCATGTACTCCCCTCATGACTAACCGTTTCCTGTACAGAAACTGGTTTTGAGCATCCCTTACTGAGACACAAGCTGGAAGCATGAGTTCAGAAGTTCAGTTTCTAACAGCCATCTTCAAAGCCTTATGCCCTGCAGCTAGTACAGAGCCTGGCATGGCAAACATCTGTTAACTGAACAAATACCTTTTAAATAACATAAAATTTAACCTTAAAATCTGCTTTGTCTGGTTTGTTAAGAGTATTAACACAGAAGTGTAACTCTTTTTCTGTGTAATTATAATACCTCCTATATCCTGTTATTAGGCTCTCTGTTGTATACTGCATATCTTGACCACCTCCAAATACAAAGATACAAAGTACAAATCGATGCAGTGGGTAACATGGTTAACCTTCATTATAATGAAGGGACAAACTTTCCACATTAGCACCAACAGAAAAACTTCCAATCACACCTTAGTCCAATCTAACTTTGGGGTAATTCATAAAGAGTATTATAACACTAAAAATTTTTAATGCACTAAAACTTTACACATAACAATATAAAACAAAGCAAAATAAATGCATTCAAAAAAATATAAAAAAGGACAACATACCCATGCCTTGAACTTTAATATACAGCTACTACTTATACTCGTTCCATGGTGTTGTAGCCTGTGCTGTGTGGAGACTCACACAGGCCATATTCATTCCTTTTTCCATCCACATACTGAGTTGGACTTTCATCCACCAGTATTTATACTGTTGTGAACCATAAACCTTAAAAGTCTGTGGCTTCTAGGAAAAATAAAATTGATTTCTCCCTTTCATTTTGAGGATTTCACAGCTCAACACCAAGGTAGGGCTGACTAACATGAAGCCCCCTACCATAGTTTTTGCTCTCTAGGCCCCTAACAGGGATGGTTACAGGATCAGATCACTCTTCCTCATTAAGCCCTGACCACCCACAGAAATCCATCTCATAGCCCTTCACAACTACTGCCAGCTGGCTTGGCGCCTATAGCTCAAACGGCTAAGGCGCCAGCCACATACACCTAAGGTGGTGGGTTCGAATCCCCAGCCCGGACCCACCAAACAACAATGACGGCT
>CAUYTI010160044.1:0-34315 GCA_963575145.1 Galago senegalensis
AGGCACTTATAGTCCCAGCTACTTGGGAAGCTGAGGCAAGAGAATCCCCTAAAACCTAAGAGCTGGAGGTTGCTGCGAGCTATAACACCATAGCACTCTACCAAGGGCAACATAGTGAGACTGTCTCAAAAAAAAAAAAAATGTAGCAAGACTTGAAATTTACATGCTTTTGTATATAGAATTCTATGTTTTTTTTTTTTTTTTGAGACAGAGTCTCACTTTGTCGCCCTTGGTAGAGTGTCATGGCGTCATAGTTCACAGCAACCTCAAACTTTTGGGTTCAAGTGATTCTTCTGCCTCAGCCTCCTGAGTAGCTGGGACTACAGGCACCTGCCACAGTGTTCGGCTATTTTTAGAGACTGGCTTAGGCCAGTCTTGAACTCATGAGCTCAGGCAATCCACCCACCTTGGCTTCCTAGAGTGCTAGGATTATAGGCGTGAACCACTGTGCCCGGCCAAGAAATTTGACTTTTTATTAAATAAAAAAAATTTGAAAACATTTCACAACAAATTCTGATGATTAACCTCAACATTCTGTTTATAATATATAACCATGCAGAAAAAAAATAGCATAAAAAGCAGGGGAATTTATTTAATTCAAATTCTTTGTTATTTCTCATAGAGTGAATCTCACATCTGGAAAAGCTCATGAAATTAGACACTATGTCCAAGAAAAGATCATCTGAAGGAATTCTGAATATATGCTTTTCTTTTTCTTTCTTTCTTTCTTTTTTTTTTTGCATTGCATTGATGGTTGTAACTAATAGAGGGCATTTGAACACAATAATTTGTTAAGGGGGGAAAAGACGCTCTGTGTTGTAGCATCCTGGGACTCAAAGGGACATCTGAAGACAATTTCCAAATTGTCCCCTGCCTCAAGGTAGGACTGTACCAAAACAATTCCAGAGGATTCATTGTCTTCAATATTTAAGAAAGGAGCTCTCTGCTTCCACGGATCACGTGTCCTTGTGATTTTTTACAAAGATGAAGGCTCCCTTTGTTCATGATCTACATCCTTCCTGTTTAAGCCCATTTATTCCTCTCTGAACACAAAGCCACTAGACGAAGTCACAGACCCAGCAGTCTCCTGCTGGTCTCCTAATTCCTGTGACTGTATAATGGTCACCAGCAATGGTCATATAGCTTTGGGGGAAGTTGAAATTAAAGTGGTGAGAGTTTAGAAGGGAGGAGAAGGGTCAAAATAAAGAAGTGAGGAACTTGGCATTCCCTGCCCACAGAAAGCATTTCATGACAATACCACAGCGCAGAATTAGCTCGCCTGTTGCTGGAGAGCTTTCCAGGGCCCTGAACACATGATTCCACTTGGCATGTTACTTGCAGCCTTTAGGAGAGGCCGGTGTTAGGGGAGGGGTGGTCTACCTTGCAGCAGGGTTTGGAATGATGTGTGACAGGGCTTATCATTTTGCCCTCAGGTTTTTCCTTACTTCCCTATCTAAAGAGGTTCCCACCTTCACTCCACCATTGTTATTAACTATCATCACACTGTGTTTACTTTCTGTTTAGCATTTATCAGTATCTGTAATTAATTTTTTATAAAATTGGTTTTTTGTCTCACCTTCACACTGAAATATTGTTTCAGGAAGCCAAGAAGCCTACCTGTTTGATCACTTTTATCCCTGTGTCACACCGAGTACCTACAGGTAATAAATACACATAGAATGAGGAAGAAATGTGTAAAAAAAACACCGTCCTCAGGACCCAGATCTCAACTCCACTGCTTTGGGAGACTTTATCTACTATGCTACACATCCACCCCCTGTAGCAGGAGCCCAGTGAACTCTATTCATTGCACTGCCTTTCATCAGTGGGTGACTTTCACCAGGGTTCTCCTCCCAGTTCCCCTCCGCGTGCACAGCCAGTCAACACCTCCAGTTCACTTCCTTGCAATTTCTTGCTCTTTAACTTTGAGTACATCCATAGACTCAAGTTTCTGTTCGCAAAGCCAGACCACAAAAATTAAGCTAATTGAGACATTCTGGCAGAAGAATTTTCCTGTAGGGCTGAGACTATAAGCTTCTCCAGTCTCGTGGGCTGAGTGGCCCATCCTTCCAGCCTACCCTCTCCCCTTCCCTCTGTACAAAAATGAATAAAAAATGGTCTGCTATGGAAGAGAGAAACAAAGGATTGTGCAGACATTTGATTACTTTGTAAAGTGAAAGATGAGCTAAAAAATCACTGAATGGCCTTCTCTTTGAGTCAATAATATAGGGAGGAAGAGCCAAAGTTGAAACCAGCAAGTCCTTTCTTCATTCCAAAAGGCCAATTGACACTTGGATGTGTAAGTAAGGTCTGTTATAGATTACTGTCATGATAGAAAGGGACATGGGGGAAGTCACAAAATAAAATGTAGACCTAAGACTTACTCATTGGCTAAGAATTTTCAGTCTCATTTTCAGGCATGGACTTATATGGTACTTCTAATTTTCATATCTTTTTATTTGCAATTTATAATGTATGTGGTGGAGTAGAGAGAATGGGGACCTAGGACACAGAGGTGGCTTAAAAAAATCTTGGTAAAGAATAGATAAAAAGTCAAGTAATGAAAAACGTTGCCCCAGTATTACATATAGAGAACCTTGGAAAAACAACTTAACCTCTCAGAGCCTCAAAATTCTATTTGTTACGATACTTTTCACCAGGTTATTCATTGCAGCTCAATTCATAATAGCCAAATCATGGAAGAAGCCCAAGTGCCATCAATCCATGAATGGATTAATAAGTTGTGGTATATGTATGCCATGGAGCCTTAAAAAAGATGGAGCCTTTACCTCTTTTATGTTTACATGGAAGGACCTGGAACATATTGTCCTGAGTAAAGTATCTCAAGAATGGAGGAAAAAGTATCCAATGTACTCAGTACTTCTATGAAACCAACTTATATTTACTCACACTTTCTTATGAAAGATAGAATACAACTATAGCCCAGGATGAAGGAGAGAAATGGAGTGGAAAGGGAGGGGAGGGGGGAGGTTTGAAAAGGGAGGGTAAAAGGCAGGACCACACCTATGGAGCATACTGCAAGGGTACAAGTCAAATCTGTCAAGTGCAGAACATAAATGTCTTAACACAATAATCAAGTAAATGAGGTGAAAGCTATGTTGATTGGTTTGATGTAACTACATCAGATTGTATTAAAAAAATTAACACATTGTATCCCACATATGCATAAATGTGTTCATGATCTATGTGTATATGACTTAATAAAAAAAAAGATAACTTTTCTCTGCTAGAACTAAGAGGGCTGTGTAAATCTAAATAATATAGTGCATATGGAGAAGACTTTATCTACTATAAAGTGTCATAACAATGCTAATATTTTATAAGGAAATTATTATGGAACTTACCAAGTTCTAATTCCATAAATGTCTATCTAGATATATACACACTAAACTTTTTTTTGTTATCCCAATTTTTGGTGTTTTGTAATTTAAAAGAGTAATACATTTCATCATGAAAATTTAAATAGGACAAATAGTAACAAAAAAGTGAAAGCCCTTGACTAATCCTCATTCCAAACACACTCTCAGGGTTAGAAGTAGTCTACAGTTTGATGTGCAATTTTACCGATTTTATTGGATGTGCACTGTTCATACAGTATGTAAATTGCATACATTATTATTTTTATAGAAATGCATTTATATCATGTAGATTATTCTGCATTTTTTAGTAAACAATAACTCACAGATATTATTATCACAGATATTATTCTATCTAAGTACCTACCTATTGTTTTTAATGGCTTCATAGTATTCTATTATCTCTCAATAATAATTCATGGTAGATGATTGTGACATCAATATTGATTACACCATTTTAATTCATGTTAATGGCATGGTGGTAGCAGTCCACAGCAGGAGTACTGTTTGAATGATTCATATTACCTAACTCCCTCAGCATCAGAGAAGATTCTGTAACTTCTCTTTTGTGGCTAGTCTGAGGGTGCAACAGGTCTTCTTCCTGGTATCTCTCTTAAATATTTGTTGTTCAGACATTGTAGGAAAGTTTACAAAACAGATGATTTGGCAAAGATTCCTAGACAGAGTATTGGTGGAACAGTCAGTCCTGATTCCACCTGATGGCATGATATTGGGGAAAAGCCACTGAATTTCTTACTATTGTACTTTTTGCTTTTTACAGTGTTCCCAAACTACGCATGCTGTTACTGCAAGGCTCAAGGAGCCCAACAGGTGCAAGCTGCTGGGATGCTAGAGAAAGATACCACATGAATCCAAGAGACTGTCTTTATTCTATAGTTAGTAACACCTAGGAAGCCATCTGTCCCCACCCTCTCTGTGAGAGTGCATGCTTAATCACCTTGCCTACCCTGCAAGGCAGGCATTTTTATCAATAGCTCTGGTTTCTATAGATAGGACACTGATGCTTAGGTAAAGTAAGAAACTTGCCTAAAATCCTAATCCTCTTAAATGGCAGAAGAGGGCTTTACCCAGATCTTCTGTATTCATTCCACAGTCACAGCATCAAGGTGGCCTCCATCTGCTGGTAATCCCAGATGAATGAAATTCCTAGAACACAACCTTGGGGCTGGGGGCAATGCTTCCTGTCCATGGTTCTCATCCTGCAGTGAGCCCAGAGTGTTTGACATGGGCCCAGGGTCTTCCAGGGAGAAGCAGTGAGGGATTTACAAGTTTTTGTCATGTTGTGGCTGTTCTCATTCACACCAGATTTAGGAAGGCCCTGGCAAGTGCATTTGAGGAGTTCTGTGGATTTGCTAAGCGTAGCAAAGGCAGCAAGTTTCCTTGCCAAGGTGCACCCTCTGGGGCTACAGAATCCCAGTAAAAGAGTTATTCTCCTTTCCAGAATGCCTGGAGCCACAGTGGTGGTATCAGAGGCAGTGTTCTGGATTAACTGAGGTAAAGCTTATTCTTTAACTCTTCTCCAAAGATGTCCTACCACTAAAGACATCTTTCAGGTTTAAAGGGACAGAAGGGTCTCCAAGAGACAACCTGGATGCCCAAGTGCCACCCACAGGTCTGTTGGCAAGGGTAGGCATGCTGATGCTATAAGCCCATTAGCTGAGTCCAATTATTTGGAAAATTCTGAGGAAGATTGTGAAAAGAGTGATCACCCAGTTCCTACTGGCCTTGAGGTGGCAAGGACACACACTGATGACAGCCCCCAAGAGGAGTCTAGCACAAAGAATCCAAACCTGGCCAGTTTGGACCCTGGGTTATCCCTGTATTTGGGAGGACTCCCTAGGGATAATTTCATACCTAAGGCTTCCAGGCTGGCACACTGACCTGCAGCCTTTGACACAGTGAGCAGGAGGCAGTATGCCCAAGTTAGTGCTATCTCCCTGTGGCTGTCAGGACATGTCATCCCAGGCAGTTTGGCTTCCAGGCCTCCCCGGCGGTCCGTGAGACATAGACTTGCCTCAAACCACCCACGCACGTCTGACTCCTGCAAGCTGGCATGCTCCGACAGCCACTGGGCACCCAGGCCACCAGAGTGCCTGCTGCTGCTCCACTGGAGGCACCTCTTCCCCATCTCCCTGAATGCACCTGTGATGATGGGGGCAATCGCTGTAGGAATCCCACCCTGTTCTCCCTCTGAACGTGTGTGCATGCCTCCAGCTAATACCCTCAGGAGCTTAGCCAGCATGGGATTCATGCAGCCGCTCCTTCATTCGCCAACACATATTTATGATGTGCTCACCATAAACGCAAACGGCATTCGGCAAGAATCAGAGAAGCAAGTTGTTTGATTTGATTCAAAGATATATTTAGAAGACTTTGGTTTAGGTTCCCCATATTTGATTACCACCCCCTGCCACCATCATTCCCACATTAATCCTCACTGGTTGGTGATCTGGAAGATGTTCTCCGTCTTCCTGAGGTTTACATTTCTAACCTCTAAAGAGGGAAGTGGCTGCACAAATGAATCCTGCACTTAAGAGGAAAGATATGTCACGATCAGTCTAAGCTGAATTGTAGCTTTTCCTTATCTTTTCTCAGATTCCATTTCTGTGAGCAAGGACCAGTCTTGAGCCAAGCTGTGTGTGTGAATGTTGATACTTGATACTTTCTTTCTCTTGTGCTTCAGCAGAAGTGTGACCCCGCCCTCAGGAATATTCTCCTGACACATCAGTAAACAATTCCGAGTACAATAAATCAGTTTTGCTTGGCTTATTTATTGGGATAAATAAGTATGGTTTGGTTTCTTTTAAACCTGTCTCGGTGATCTGAAACATTTTTTATGATCTATCTACTTATACTCATGATAGTAAATAAAAAAATAAATAAATCTCCTTGACAAAGGAAAAAAATATTTTACTGTCACTGTGTAAGGCTGCCCTTAGAGATCATTTTGTTACCTATTTACTGTCGAAAGGAATAGATCCGGCCATTTCCTAAAACCGAAATTACTAATTTCCTTGCTGTACCTCAGATTTAATTGATATAAAATGATATCTAGCAATTTCATGTAACATTTAGCAACTTGGCCAATTTTGTAGAATGCCATTTAAAATTGGAATTGTTTAAAAAGGTTCCAGTAGGAAGGCCGTGGTTTTTATCATTTGTTGATGACACAGATTTTGTATATGATCCTGTCTCCCTTTTTGTTTTGGATTCTAGTTGAGATTTCAATGTCTATTGAACAACTTCATGGGACCCTGACTAGATATGTTCTTTTTAGCACCTCTGGATCTACTACCCACCCTTCCCTGTTCTTTCTCTGTGTAGATAACATCAGTGGTTTCCATTCCCTTTGACCTCAGTTGTCTTCAGTCAATGGGAAGACACAGCAGGGGATGGGAGAGAGGAAAGAGACAGAATTCAGGTTATTGATGTCCCCAGTTCTTCTTCCTGAGCTCAGCTCAGGCTGGTTGTGTCCGTCAGTAGAGTCTCTGTTCTTCTAAAGGCAGCCTACTCTCTAAGTCTACCACTTCTAGGTTTCAGCAGCCTTTCCTTTTCAGGCCTAGTAGTGAATTATTCCTTAAAGTTCACTTGCAATCCCACCTTTGTAAATAGTCTCTTTATAAATAAGCATTCCTCAAATTACCCTATTTTGGATGACTCATCCATTTTCTGTTAAGATTTTTATTGGAACAGACCCACTAGTTCACATCTTTGTAGCTTCTCTTTTATTCTGGGTTTAACTCTCTCCTTGTAAATTCTCTAACTCTGCTTCTTTTTTTAAAAATATTATTGTCAAAATTCTGTTTTAGTCTAAATTTTAAGTGATATAAGATATAAGAAAAAATTATATTTATTATTTGAGATTTTTACAACACATCAAATCTTTTGAAAAATGAGGTAGAGACGAAATCAGGGGGGTAAGAAAGAAAGAGTCTCTCAGTGTAAATATATTCAATATCATCATCGTTACTACAATCAACAAAAAATATTTAATGGTCTTCTAATACAATTTAGGCTTTGGAATAAGCGATTTACATCCACCATTTTGTAGACATGTGAAAGCAATCCCATGAAGTGGGCAGTAATATTTCTTCATTTTACAGATGAAAAAAGTGAGGCCTAGAAGGACTAAGATATTTATCATTTATCTAAGGTCATATAATAACTAGCAGGAGGGCAGCAATTTGACTGAATTAAGTACAGTCTCTGTACTGAGATAGAAATAATTATGGTTTCTCTACTTTTCCTATGAATTGTGGCATTTTGAAAGCTAATCAGTGTAACAGGTCTGGGCATTCTAGAGCACATTGTCAGATAAGTATCACTTCTATCACATTAAACCCTTCTCACTCATCATGATCATTTTCTTTTCTAAGTCTCATTATTATTATATCAGAATCCAAAGCTTGTCCTGGGCATTTATGTTCAGCCTTTTGACCCCTTGTCCATCTGCCTGCCTCCAGAGGTCTAATCTCTAAGCTGTCTACTTCTATTCTTTTTTAGGCTCAGCCATTGGTGATCTATTTTCTTTGTTAAGCTGTTCAATCCATTCAAATGACAGTCTCTGACACCTCAAAATATAAGATAGGACTTTTCTATATACACCTGTAGTCACTAAAGGCAAAAAGAAATTTTTTTCTGAGAACATAGATGCTGAACAATCGGAAACCAAAATACTTTTTTTAACCTTTTTCCCTCTCCCCCTTTGTATCACAGTTTTTTCTTACACTAATGTGAAGTAGAGATCTTGAGTGCCTAGGAGTGTCCCACGGCAGCTCACATACTTGAGAAATAATGCACTTCATGGTGGAGGACAGTTGACCCCAGTTCTAACAGGGTTTGTGAACACCAATGTAAATTTTGTAACCTTATTAGATGGAACACTGGAATTTTGATTTCTGACCATACGAACTCACTAGCAATACTCAAAAAGATTTTCCAGACATCTGCTTCTATTTATCTCTTTATTTTCCCCAGATTTCCTCTGAGCTCATTGGCTGACCCTGACATCACCACTGAACTTTAAGTCAAAGCATTTTATCACTCTCTATTTTCTTCCAAAGAAGGTCCTGGGTTTTTATTATCCAAGCAATAATTCCAAGATTCCATTTCCGGGAGTTCTTATCATTTCTTTAGCCACATCATAAATAACTAAAATTTTATGTTGACAAGGAAAGTTCTATTGAACATTCTGTGAAGGAACATGATCAACAAGTTGAGTAGGGCCTTTGCTTACTTGATATAACTTGTTCGATGCATCTTCTCTCTGAACTGTGATGACAGGAGAAAATTTGGCATATCTGCATTTAAATTATAAATTAAATTAATCAAAATTTGATCTCTAATTACACCAAGGGAACTGTCAAGTTTGAAATGCAGCTGGATACCCTTGAAAATAATGAGAACACATGTATGATTTCAAGTATAGGAGGGCATAAAATTCAGGGATCTTGGAAGGTTAACTACAGAAGGATCACATCACCCTATGTAGGGAGTCTTAAATTTGTCTTTCAAAACTGTTGCCCCCAAAGAAGTTCAGTGATTTATCCAAGGTCACATACATGGATTTGTGCCTAAGTGAACCTCCTTCCTGTTTTCCTAGGCACTGTGTCTGAGAACTGAGCATCTGACTCATTCTTTTCTAAGCCCTAGAGGGACAAGGTTATGCAATTCTCCACAGGTATTTTGGCAGCTTCTTGGGACATTTGACTCAGGGCTCACCTCCATTTCTCTCTTGGGACAGAATACACATAGAATACACATGTTCTATCAGGGACTTAAGACCACCAGAGAAGACGATACTCCCAGAGCAAGACAAGAGCCTTCTGGAATTAAAGGGCACCAACCAGCTTCAGATGACATTTATTGAGCACCTGCTGTATATCAAGCTCTGTGCAAGGTGCTCCCACAGGGACTGTTTCCCTTGGGCTAGGAGGTTTACATACCTGACCAAACTCTACCACTAATTATGCCTGAGACCTTGGACCAGACTCTCAGTCTATTTTCTTTCTGAAAAACTGGAGAAAAGTTAGCTGCCTTTCTTACCTCCTGGAATTGTTACATGGGTCAAAAGAACTAATGAATGGCAAAACACTTTATGAAAATGTTGAAATACAAATATGCATACAGAAAATCACATAATTATATATGTATAGCTTGGTACAGTCCATAAACTAAGCACACCAGCATAACCAGTACACAGTTTAGGAAACTCAACATTACCTTAAGAACCTCATCACTCTTCCTAATGGCTGCCAATGCCCCTCAAAGGGTAATCACCATTCTGACATCTAATAGTCTGGATTTGTTTCACCTGTCTTCATATTGTACATAAATGGAGTCACTTACTTTTTCATGTACAGCTTTGTTGCTCAGAATTATGTTTGTGAATTTCATCTTTGTTGTTAAATGCTTTTGTAGATTCTTTATTTTCATTGCTATCTGGATTCCATTGTAGGAATAGACGATACACATGTTCTATCAGGGACTTTAGATAGAAAGTTGCTCCACTGTTGATGAGCATTTGGGTAGTTTCTAGTTTAGGGTCTGTAACAATAGTAAACATTCTATGCCTTTTATACATATGTATATTCATTTCTGTTGGGTATATGGTGGGAGTGGAATTGCTGGCTCCTGGAGTCCATGTGTATTCAGCTTGAGGGATACTGTCAATGGCTTTCCAAAATGGTGATTCCAGTTTATATGTGCAACAGTGGTGCCTGAGAAATACCAACATTCAATATTTTCAGGGGTTTTTTTTTCATTTTAGTTAAATAAATTAATTCTTCCTATAACAAAATTATCATCATTTTTAATTTTGCTTTTTCTGGGTTTTATTTATTTATTTTTATTTCAAATTAATATGAGGGTACACATTTTTAGGTTACATTGTTTTCTATTCTAAGGTAAAGTTCATGTTGTCATTGGGCCCTTCACTGAGGGGCTTGGGGGATTGCTAAACACCCTCAGTCATTGTGAATGACTGGATCATTTTTACCTCAGGGCTCACAAGGTCAACATGCATTAAGATTTCATATTTCTATACTGTATATCTGAAGGCATTTCATTATTTAACTTAGGTAATTATAGCATCTGGATCCATGGATATTACAAAGTTAGGGATACTTGAATATACATCTATTTTATATACTATTGCATAGTAATAGGGCACCCCAAGTTGGTTTGAATCTATATTTTCAATGGGTATTATGACCTAGCAATAGTTACTTTAAGAGTATAATTTAACTAGATAAATAGCCAGTCTGGATGTGAAGATGTTTGACTTAAAGAGCGTCTTAAGAAGGCAAATTCTCAGTTTGAAGAAGCCTTGAAGACCCTTTGGCCTACTCTCTCATCCTATAGAAATTAAAATCTCCTCCTTCTAAAAGAAAGGACTTCCCTGAGATAATATAGCTACCTGGTTTCCATCTTCTCTGCCTCAGACTGACTTCGTTTCCCCAACTAGTTAAAGAAAAGACACTGCTGCACAATAAAGGACCATGGAGGAAATTTCACGGGGACAGAGCAGCAGAGAGAGGAGCAGAGGTGACGTCAGTGAAGAGAGAGTGGCTGTAGGCAGACGAGTGCTCTGAGAAGCTCTGGGAAAGAGAAATGCAGAACGTCCTGTCCAGGCATCCCTAGCCAGGCCACAATTGTCCACATGCATTGCTAATGACTACAGATCTGAGACGAGACAGGATGCTCGCATGAGCAAAGTCCCCGATAGTCACCCATCCCCAGAAACACCTTCCTTCCGAAAACTTCTCAGAAGTCTCTTTCCTTTCCCTTTCCAGATCACTCCTCTGGCAACATTCTCACAGTGCTCCTCCCTTCACCCTGCTAATTCCTAGGTATGCTTCCAGCCCCTGGGTCTTCTAACATCAGGGCCTACTTGGCATCATCACATCACTCCTCCCCCTGGGTAGGTGTTCAGCAGATAATGATGAATGAATGAATGAATGAATTATTCTGCCATCCATTGCAGTCCTTAGGTAGTGATAGAGAGGAAAGTCCTTACCCACGGGGTCAACCCATTTTAGTTTCTTATTCTTTGCTGGGGAAAGGGGATGTTGATATCGTTTCTTAGTTAATGTTAAAACTCTCCCAAAGTATTGACTCTAACCTACAACCAGAATGAAAAATGAATGGGCTTGTAATTGTCAGCAATTCTGGTTGCCAGTGAGTAACTTGTCTTATTTTTAAGTTAACATTTAGTTTATAAAATTGAAAAGCCATGTTTGTGATTTCTAATCTTTAAATAATTTGAGACTGAACAGTTGCCAAGATACATTTTTAATAGTAAGAATAAATGAGAGTCCATGCCCTTCCCTGAGTACCATTTCCTATCACTGCCACCTTCCACCATCAGAAAGAAGCTAAATGGGTTAGGGGAGAGGAAACGCAGCAAAGCTCCCATTAATGTGTGGTGGAATGAGCAGAGAAGAAAAGTGACTGTATCAAGCTAAGAGGGAAAATCCAAAAACAAAAGGATTAGATGACAGCAAGGCAGTGGTTTCGCTCAGAAGACAAAGAATGTTGGATTGCAAATGGCAAATTCCTGTCCTGAGGGACAAGTTTCAATTCTGTAATTATTAGGCATGAAAATATAATAGGGCTTAATCTTACCAAATATAGATCCACCCTAGCCAAGTCCAGGTATGTACGTTTGTGTAACAGTTTATTTGCCCATCTCCTGCCCACTGCTTCCCATTGTGACATTATGAAAATCCTGCCCAGGAAAGAGAAAAGACTAATGACAAGGTGAGTTAACAAACTGGAATCTTCTGGCATAGCCTACACGATCCCTCCATCATCCAGGCCTTTGGGGTCACAGTCAGTGAATATCTCGCTGGTTAGAAGGAGGTCAGGCATTTTGCTATTCTTATCAGGTGGCAAATTATGCACCAAGATCACTTGACAGTTTTTGCTGCTCTGTAAAACTGAGGTCTAACACCCAAAGGTGGTTACTATCCTTTTATCAGAAAAGGAAGAAGAGCAGAATGAACAGGGGAGAAAGAGCTGGAATTGTACCCACATGGTTCTATAAACTTGGCAAGTTATTTCACCTCTGTGGCTCAGTGTCCTCATCTATAAATCAGGAGTAGTAGCAGTCCCTACCACACAGGGTTGTTAATAGGATTTAACAAATTAATTCATACATGTCAAAAGCTTGGAACTGTGCCCGGCATATCACAAGGCCTCCAGATGTGTTAGCTGTGATCATCCTCAGTCACTTTGCCTATACAGTCGGTTCTGGCATAAATAAGTCTGTCCCAATGCAGTTGCTACATCAGGGAATAATTGGAGCATAATGTAGATTTCCAGTTTGCTGTATGCAATTTTTTCTGCAAGAAACACTCAGTAAACCAAGGAAACTGCATCCAACCCAACTGGCTGTACAAGAACCTATTAAGTCCACACATTGGCACACCTGAAACATTCTTCAGCCACTGCAGTTCACATGTGATGGGCCACAATTGTCCACATGCATTGCTACAACCTTTGATCCAATTAACCTTCCATCACTTCATAAATAAGTTATCAACTCCAATTCTTTGGACACCCTTTCCCACAAGCAAATTTCCATCCTCTTCATGCCACGGTGCAATTTTGTTGCAGCATTTGTGTCTTCCTCAACCATCTAACTCAGCTAAAACTGCACTGCCCTCTGTGCACGGACAGAGCTTTCGGGTGTTGTGCCTCTAACCTCATTTTCCCCACTGGCCCTGTGACCTTCATTGTGCCATTTCCTACAGAGCTTCAGAAATACATACCTTGTGCTGTAGCAGAACCAGCTGAGACCAGCATAGTTGCCACTGCACAGATTGATGATGTGATTAGCCAAACTAAAAATGAATATAATTTGTACTTACTATATTTTAATTTAGTAGCATCACAAAGGCAACTTGATTAGAATAACTAAATTCAATGAAGATTACAAGATGGATAGGAAGAGCCTTTCCATAAATATTTTTAGGGCAAAATTCAAGACAGTATTTCAATAGTTCAGTATTTCAAAATTCAAGACAGTATTTCAATAGTTTCATGCATTTGTGGTCTCATTGGGATGCTTCTTTCCAAATTACCAGGAATCCCTGCCCAGGTTCCCACTTTCCATCCTTGTCCACCCATAAGCTACCAGTGATAGACATATGTGTTTAAGGAATCGTTTCTGGGATTTTTCACAATTCTTCATTCAACAACACTGGGCAGACAGACAACGTCCCAGGAGCCAAGGAAAGGGTGAGAGGAAAAGAATGAATTTAACACAAGGTGGAAAAGACACTATTTTATCTGTGACAAGGCTTTCATATGCCCCTGATGGAGTTATTGCTGAAAGAGTTCAGCTCACTCCTATCACTGATTTAAACAAATAAATACATCATTTTTAATGTTGCAAGAATACCTATCATTACCTCTTTTTGTTCCTGTTAAGAGGCTTTCACAATAATAGCTGCTATCTAAATAGCTTTAAAAAAACCTAAATACAATCACGTAAGAATCTCTATTAACTCCTTTACTGTCCACATTTAGGCTTTAAATACTAACTTTTTTTAATATGCTTTAGCTTAAATGGTATATACTATAAATAAATATATATAGTACAATTGTATAATTGTGTATATACATACACACACATCTATATTTTAAAAGAGTTTTAAGTAGAATAGCCTATGTTTAAAAAAAAGCATCCACATTGTTTTATTTTAAAAATTGGTCTCTCATGTAGAAGATACTGACTTTTCATACATCTCTGCTTTTTTATGGACAGAAGGAAATAAGTTTCACTTCCAGAGCAGAGGGAAGGAGGAGCAGGATGGGGGGACCGAGTAGAGAACACCCTTCCAGTAGGGAAGGGCTTAAGATGACTGAGGCCTTGTCCTGTATGAAGACAGAGGAAGGGACTCTCTGATCCAGGAGGGACTGTGCCTTCCAGGAGTGTGTTTGTTCATCTTGAAGGTCTGAGTCAGCTGTCGGTGCTCCACGTGTTGCCAGAGTGAGTCATCTCTGCTAATCTGAGCTTCTGTGTAAGGCTCCTGGAATTCCATTTTTCTTTTAGTATGACCTTAGATTCAATAGATTATGAATTCTACTTAATTCCTTTAGTCATTGGTAAAGATGGGGAGATTAAGCTAATGATCACAACTTTTGAGTCTTCAAATGTTTGTTGAGCCATTTCCAATTTCCCAAATTCTCAGAGCTAGTGAGGAGCAGGCCTGAGATCTACCCAACCCCCTAGACTTTCACAATCTGTGTACCACATTCTGCTACATGGCTCAATGGTAGGGGAAGAGAAGTCAGGAAGCCTGGGAGAGTGGAGCACTGTTTTAGTCTGGGTGTTTCCTGGCCAGCTGCAGGCTTTGGGGCATGCAGGCAGGAGATACTCTGCATGGCAAACAGAAAAGCAGAAAGACACTGCTGCTGCTGCTCACTTCAGGGTCCTGCTGGCACGTTTTGAAGGCCACCAGGCAGAACACCAGACCACTGGAAACACTGTGTGATGTATAACGACAGAACTGGAAGTGGGTACCTAATTGACCTAGTCGAGTACTGAATAGTATATATTAGATTTTTTTTTCTTTTAAAGTATACCCAGATGGAGGTTGCTAGAAATAAAGCAGGTTTTAACCACGGAAGAGTTAATATAACCTTAAATTTCTGGATAAAATTCAAAGCAAAATATGTGCAAAACAAAATTGAGATCATTCCTAAATAACCAAGTTTTGAGGCCATGAAACAGAACTCTCTCTCTCTTTCTCACACACGCACACAAACACTCACACACTCTTCAAACCAATATCAAAAATAACAAGAGAGTGAGAAAGGGGGAGAGAAGAAGAGAGAGTAAGAGAGGAAAGAAGGAAGGAAGAGAGGGGGAAAGAGGGAGGAAAGAAGACATTTAAATATACAAAATAAACTAAATATATCTGGAGTTCAGGGAATTCTGATACACTAAAATAAGGAATGCACAAAATTGAAACCATTTGCCCATCCAAATGTAGTTTTATAATCTGTATGCAAATGTAAATCAGTAGGAAGAAAGTTCCTAATGGATCAGGAGTCTTATAAACACATGCACTCCCCTCTAACCAAAGAGTGCTGAATCCCAGGAATCAGACAAACATCAGGAGAGAACCCGGCAGAGGGAGGAGGCCAAAATGCTACCACCCTATTTGTACATTGACGTCTTCTTAATCTCTGGTAAGAAAAGTCAGGTTTTGCTGCTTTGAATGTTCTCAGAAGGTGGAAATAAAACTAACCTGGTGATTTGCATTTACCTAAAGCTCCAATACCTGAAAGTTTTGTAAGGAGCACTATTAAATTTTCAATTGTCAAAAGAAATTATGCATTAAGTTCCTGCCATCTGCCGTCTGCTGTGCTCACATGCCAGGCTCACCTCACCACCTAAGGGGGTGATGGTAGGAGGAACAGGCAGCTCTGTCCACCCTGATGTCAGGACCCAGACTCAGCTGTCACCAGAGCTTCTGGAACCCTGGGAGAGCAAGCTGTAAGGAGCTCTGAGAACTTCCAGGGCACGTGTGGCCACACCGTCCAGACTACTGGCTGGGGGTGTTCAGGCAGGCTCTCTCTGCTCGTAACTTGGCTCTTTGCTCAGACCATGCAACATTTAACTCCTCTCGAAGGAAAGATCTGATGTGTGGAAAACCAAGATGACCCCAGGAATTGGCAGAAGTCTTGAATTTAGGAATGGCAAAGTCCTGGGGGTTGAAGATCTATCAAGGAAAGTTGCATGAGACCATCTCTAGGGACACACAGCAGATAAAAAGCCATGAACCAAGCCAGTATTCATGAAAGGGAAACTTAGACACAACTCAGCATGAAAATATCCTGGTCCTTCCCAACGTTTTCCGTAAGTGGAGTTCACCTGAGCCTTTCCTGTCACTGGGAAGTTGCAGATGTAGCATCCTCCAAGAATTCTCATGATGAGCCGTCCAGTCATCACAGAAGACAATGAGTCATCAGGATAGAACAGTAAGCATGGATTATTAAATACCCACCCAAGCCTTCGCTTAGTGCTCAAAGTGTAGAATTTGAATTCCTAAGTACCCCAGTTGGCAAGGACAGGGAGTTCTGAATAACAGATCTGGCTCAAGAGCAGGTATAGCCTCTATCTTAAACTATACATAACTCCCTCTGAAATGTCTATCCCCCTTTCCTCCCTAACCTTGTCTTAACTCCAAACAAAATTACATAGCATAACTCTTTCCCTTCCAACACTTGATGGGGTCTCTTATTCTGGTAATGATAGCCTTTGGATACTTTTTGTCACGTCCTGGTCCCTGAAATCCTTAATTGACAGATTCAGCTCTTCCTATTCCTAAACCAATTCTGGTCCCATCCATCAGTGTGGAATCAGTATTTTGCTGTCAGCCAGTTAACTGGAGCAATGTTTTTTTCATCAGAGATATGTGTCAATGTCTAGAAACATTTGGGGTTATCCCCACTGAGGGAGTATTATTAGCACTTAGAGAATAGAGGTCCGGGATGCTACTGACACCATGCATGCACAGGGAAATCCTCAGAGCAAAGAGTTATCCAGCCTCATGTGGAAATCACGCCAAGATTAGCAAACCCTACCGTAGACTTTAGCCCGGGGGTAGGAGGCATGGGAGGCCATGCACTGCTGACTGTGTCAAGGTTTCCTTTGGTCCCTGTTGTGTTCTCCATGCCACACTGATGCCTGCATCAGCCCCTGGTTCCTCACTGCTGAGTCTAGATTCTTCCCCTGAACCCTGCCTGCTTGACTCTGCTCTGACACCTTGGCTTGGGCCAGGAACCTCACTGGATCTTCAACTGGATCCTGCCTCCTTGGATCTCCAGTCATTAGCAACCTAATTCTCACCATTCTTGCTGTGAGAACCCTTTCCACCAATGCTTACTTACCAGATCATAGCCCAGCAACAGAAACAGTGGAGTTGGTCTGAACTCCAGCCCCTTTAGACACGACATTCTGGCCTGCTGGCTGCCTTGCTCAGAGGCTCTTCCCACAGTTTGGTCATGTCCTCCGATCTGGGTGTCATTTGTTTCTCCTCTAAAATCTGTGCCACTGAGGTTCCAGGATGACTTGAGGCTGAGCTAACTTCACCAGGGGGCTCTGAGAGAACAATTCTAATGGAGCAGCACTGAGCCCTCTGCAGGAGCTAACACTGCCCTGGTTAGAGAGACTTTAACCCAGTCTTGAAAGCCATGATGACTCCGTCCAGGTCACTGTTCTAGAACAGGACTTGTGGCTTCTTCCAAGCTACCAAAAGTATTGTTTCTCTCTTTTTAGTAATTATTTCAAATTGTGTGACTACTATCCTCTAGCCCTGGATATAGAGAATAAATCTATAACTATTTTCCTGGAAGGGACAGTCAAACACCCTATCAGACCATCATGCAGCCCCCAGGCAGAGAAAGTAATTTACAGAATAACTTTGGCCTCTTGGCCTCGGTCCAGACTGAACCAAAAGAGGAAATGAGACAGACAAGGAAGCAGAGGAAGAGTAGCTGGGTGGGGTGATTCAGTCCACACACATCTACAAATAAGAAATAAATGCAGGTTTCCAATACACTAAGGTGCACCTGGGTAGGGTGACAGTGGTGAGTGCTTTTATGAATCAGCTAGAGGTCAAGGTACACCAAACTGGGACTGGGCATAGGATGTCACTACAAGGACCATGACCACTTTGCAGTACAATCCAGTTTCAGCGTAGGGATGAGGAGACTGGAACTTCAACCTGATTGGTCAGCCCTGTTCTGGTATTTGCATTGCTGCTTAAAATGCGAGTTCTGTTGGATTCTGTGGGTACTCTGCAAGGAAGATTCCTGAGCAATGAACAAAGAAATGTCGTAGGCACAAGAAATGATTATCAAAACACATCCTTCCCTAATACAGTGAAATCAACTATTTTTACAGGGAATCTGCATCACCAGAAATTCTCCCTGAAAAGAAAAACAAAAAAGGAAATGAACACAAAGATAGAGTGCTCCTAAAAGAGTGCACCCATTTCAAAGAGTGCAGTGATTAGACTTAAAATGTCACACCTATTTGAAAGAACACAAAGACAGAACTTCAAATATCAAAACCATTTCAATACTTTAATTCTAAAACTCTCCCAAAGTATTGACCATTTCAAAGGGTCTGAGGATCTACAGTAGCATATTCATGTTTTTAAAATATAATTTTAAACATCACGATGCCTCCTTTTAACCATTAGCTGAACACACATGTTGTAGCCTTGTCAGTGGTGGTGATAGATTTCTTTTAAGCTATCCAAACACGTCCACATCAATACCCTTGACTTATTGCAACCCTAGGTTGCAAAGAAGGGCAGCTTTCTGGGATTTTAGTTACTCCTGAGATCTGTTCACTGCAGAGCCCATGTGCTCCAAGGATTTAGAGTCACAGAAGCCAGAGAAACATGAATTACTCTCAGGTAGCATTAGAGAATGCAGATGGGCCAGGCACCAAATCAGCACATCCTGAATAAACTTTCAAGCTGTAACTGGCGATAACACCAGACACGCTGAGAAACCCAAGCAACAGAGCAGAGAGGTGTGCTTTCCCTGGACTGGGCGATAACCAGATGTACCAGAGGAAGCGGGTCAGCTGGAGACACCTCCCTAGGCAGCTCCATCTTCACCAGCTCTGGACTCTTTGGGGACTAGTGAACCATCACCTTCATATCTCTCTACAAACTTCCCACCTAAGCCAGTTCTACATAAATTGTCCTTTGTGCTCCAGCTAATATCTTCACTGCAAAGTTCAATGAACATGGACTCGGAGATCAAATTCAATGTAAAGATAGGCAAGTCTGATCGGGAATATGTTGCATACATATGTGATACACTAAGAACAAAAATCAAAAGCTAACCTTATAAAATGAGTTTTAAAAACAGATTTGACTCTACTTTGTAGTTCATGAGGGTTCTACAAATGCTCCACCTAATACATCTGGTGTCACCTCTGAATAACTGTGATATATGTCCCTATTAGTTGCAGTAGTTATGTAACAGTGCCAAAATTGCTGCTTATTACCCTAATTTAACAGTATAGTCATTCCATGGTAAAAAATAATTATCACTTGACTGGTATCACAAGGGCTTCTTTCCACTATGCTGGGAACGTTTCGATTGGACTTAACAAGGGGGCTTCAGAGGGACTGGAAGTCCATGAGATGGGCCCTTGTGCCGTCTGATGTGAACTATGTATCAAACCATGGCACCTGATTGACCTGAACAGCACAGGAGTTTTCTTTCCCATGTCAGTCTAAGCCAGGCCTCCACCCTACCCAGGGGGAGGAAGTCTGAGATGCTGCTCTCTCTCTCCACATGGAGGGTCACCCACTATTGCTGCATCTCTGACTCCTCTCCAGAGCCCCTGTTCACCTCCCCTTGATGGCACATGTAAGCCACATCCTCCAGCAACAGCCTTATCAGTCATCAAGCTGACGTTTTGGTCCACATTTGCCTTATTCCTTCATCTTACTTCTCACTTGTGTTTGAATTTGGGAAGGAAAAAGGGAATTTCCTTAGAACAGCCCAACATTAGGTGCATTGGTCGGGAATGCTGAGAAATACCTTAACAAAGGGTTGGAATGAAGGAAATAAAATAAATGTGTCACAAGATCTTGAGAGGTCTGAGGCTCTAGATTTTTTATGTATGGGAGAAACGCTTTAACCATAGTGGGTAGGAGAGGCTATTGTTAATTTATGAGGCTGCTTTTTATAATTTCATGCTGCAAAGTTGCATGGTTCCCCGCAAAGATAAAGGTCTCGGGGAAAATATAGGGACAATTTGGCTTTGATGACTCAGTGGCTGTGGGACTGAGAAAACCACAGCCAAGGCACCTATGTAGAAATGATTTCAGAAGGTGCCAACTGCACAGGAACTAGCAAAGGCCTGGCTTTCGTGGGTACAGGGAATCTCCTGGTAAAGTCCGGTACAAGCCACTGGCCTTACTGCACGTGTGCTGGTGATTGAGGGACCTCGGCTGTGCTGCTAGGCCTCAAGGCTATGCATTTATTAAGGTGCAAAAACAGGACCCAAACATAGGCTGGTTTTGCTCCAGAACTGAAGCTTTCCACCAGCAGGATTAGTTTTCCATTGTTGCTGTAACAAGTTACCACAAATTGAATGATCTAAAATAACACCAGTTTGCTATCTTGATGGCTTCTTGGCCTTTTGTCTAAGATCAAGTGTAATTTGCTATCTTGCAGTTCTAGAGTTCAGAAGTTCAAAATGGGACCTACTAGGCTAAAATCTAGGTGCTGGCAGGGCTGTATTCCTTTAGGAGACTCTAGGAGAAAATCCATTTCCTCGATTTTTCTGGATTTAGCAGTGACCTGTGTTCTTTGACTTGTGGCCCCACATCCTTCCTAAAGGGAGCTGTGTAGCATCTTCAGATCAACAAGGTCTGACTCTGACCCTGACCCTCTTGCCTTCCTCTCATTAGGATGCTTGTGACTATATTAAGGTCACCTAGATAAACCAGGATGATCTCCCCATTTCAAATCCTTCGTGACACCTGCAAAGCCCTTTTGGCCTTACAAGGCAACATATCACAGATTCTGTGGATTAGGAAGGAGCAGGCAAGCTCACGTCCAACCTCCCCTTCACAGGGTCATTGCATTTGGGGCCATGGCTTTTGACAACACACTAATCCCTATATTCTGGGAATGTAATTTTTTTCTGGGATAATTGCTGTAAAGGCTGAGGTTTGTCCTCTTTTCTAAAATTGATGGGTGTGGCCCACCAGTAACAATATTAACTTCTTGAAATTTTTAACCAGTTAAGCTCATAAGAAACTCAGCATATAATCTTCTGCAGTCCTGTAGGAGCAGTGCCGGACCCCAGTCGCAGCCACTACCAGATCCCGTCACTCTGCCAACGCTGCGGAAACCCCTCCACCCCACACTTAGGAACAGGCAGGATGGCATGAGTCCCTCGCAAGAGCAATAGAACTTGATTCATACTTTAATTCTTTCGGGGTTTGTCATCTTTACATTAAACTTAAGAAGGGGTGAGTGTTTAGATTTTAATTCTTCCTAGGGAATTTCACAAGGGGAGGAATTATTTCAAATTTGGGGCATCCTCATGTTGTTAGCTTCTTAGTCTCTCTCTGCACTTGTAGTTAATTCTATTATAGAACTTCTAAGAGCTTAGATTAGATAGTTATAGAAAGGCAGAACTTGGGAAGAGAAACAGACTAGGAAGAACATTTTTTGGCCTTGGAATCTATTTCATGAATTCATTATTCTAGGCCATTTTGAGGGCTTCTGGGGCAAAATGTCCTCCCTACAGGGAAAGAACTACCAGAAGCAGCCCTGCTGGATAAATCAGCTGAAGTCCAGCAGGTCTCAGGTCTGTGGCCGTGGACGTGAAGCAGGCCGCAGCTTGCCCTTGTTGAGTGGGAGATGTCTCCTCCACCTTGCAGTTTCCTCCGCTGGGCCCACCCAGAGTTGCGGCAGCCAGAAAATAAGCCACATTCTTTAATGTTGGGTTTGGTGGTTAAAAAGGTGATGCTTTGAACTCTATCTGACCTATTCACTTATCTTTCTTTTTTATTTGGATCCAAGTTTGAGTGGAAACCAGAGCTATTGGTTACTGAGATTCTCATGAAATTCCCCCCAAAGTTTTTCTCTAGAGAGTTATATTGGTCTTCTAACTAATCTTTCCTTACAGTCTGTGCCTAGTGTTACCTGCCTGTGCTCTGTGCATTAAGATTGTAATCTTTTGCTCAGAGCAAGAGATCTTAACCCTTTGGTGACATGAACTCCCTTGGCCATCTGGAAAAACCTAAGGGCCCCTTTCAAAATAATGTTTTTTAATCCATACCATAAACTATGCACCTTTACAAAATAATATGATCCTATTGAAAGGTTCTAAAAAAATTAAAAACAAAGTTTAGATATAATAATGTATATGCATTTTTTAGTGTATTAGTAATAGGATCTAGTTGTCCACCTATAAGTACCATTATTGAAATAGACTGATGAGAAGAAATAGCATTTCAAGTCATCCCTACCCAAGGTAATAGAATATGTGAATATCTGTGATGTGTATTGGTGACAAAGTCATAGGTAATGATAATTCAGATAGGAATTGGCCATATTCCTAAGTGAAAAAAAATGTCAAATTTCAGTTGGAGACTAATGAAAAAAATACATAAATTCCCTTCATCTTAAATGATAGCTTAGTCATTATGCAGTAATTTATTTCTCAGTCTATGTGTGAAAATGACACAGCAACATATCTAATTGAAAAGATGGCAAGACCCCCTGAGTTTTCATAGAAATGTAAGCTTAGTGAAAGTAAAGCTTTCTTCCTTATTTATCTTTGTATCTCCAGTGGGGGACTATAGATGGAGCTCAACAAATGTCTATGGAATGAGTAACTGATACCATCTTCAGTGATAAACTCAGATTTCTTAGGGAAACAAACCCATATTAAAGAGTATAAAAATTATTTGGGAAACAAAAGGACATCCTTGATGAAATTGGCTTTAATTCTTAGAATGTCTATTTCCTTACTATTAGAAAATATGAAGGTTTCTTCTTTACAAAAGCTGCCCATATACATAGGGAATGAATAATTACTACCCTTTTTTCTTTTTTTTTTTTCTTACAAAAGATACGAGGTAAGTGTATATCAGTTCTCTTATTGCCTTTAATAAAGACAAAGATAAGTCCTTTTGGGGTCTGTTCCACACAGGGTCTTCACAAGCTGCCTCCTGTTATAACGTTCCAGATGCCTTATTGAGCATATTTGCTCAATGAATCATGTTAACCTTTGTTTCTTTTGCATTGCTCAATAGCTTAGGACTTCACTATTTTTTTTCTGGAAATATATGGATCATTTTTCAAACATAAGACAACATTAGTCAAATTTATTTCAAGGTTTTTTAATATGTATAGATAGAAGAGTTATTTTTCAACAGAGGTTGTTCGGAATGGAGACTGGCATGCACCAATTTGTTTCTTGAGTGGTAATGAGCACAACATTAATATACCATGATTTGTTTTTAAGAGCTGGAAGTACTTTTCACAGTTCAGATTGAGGTGCATCAGTAGGTTGTAAAATCAGTGTAGTGGGTAACAAACATTATTGGTTAAGTAGAACAAAGTAGAAAATATTAGAATGCATGGTACCTGGTAAACAGTGTTTGGTGAAAGTTTTTTTGGGGGGGGTGTTTTACCAAGTTGCAATATAAAATGTACTTCTTACTACCAGTCACAGTCAAGCATTTAAAAACATTAATTATAACCATGACATTGAGTTTATAGATTAAGAAAAAACTCTGGTTCCATACAGCACTCAGAGCAGGTCACAAAGTTGAAGTACTTTTATATCTGTGGACTGTGATTCCAGTCCGATGCTCTCTCATACAGAAAGAATTTTATTTTTTGATTGTTTGAATTTTGTCTTATTTTATTTTTAAGTGAAATGGTTATTGAGACAGAATTGTCTTTTTAACACATTGCTGGCTGGTCACGAGTTACCCTGTAACCTGGATGGTTTCTGTGATAAATTGCTGGTCAACAATGTCTCAAGATGTGGAAGGCACTAAGTGATGCTATGTTATGGCAGCTGAGAGACAAGGAGAGGAGAAAGAATAAAATAGGCTGATTTGGGGAAAATGAATCGGGGAACAGCTGCTATATCAACACACTGTTGACCGGCAATTTTACACAGAAACTACCCATGTCATCGTGTGACTTGTGAGTGGGCAGCAATGTGTTAAGTGATACAAGGGTCCTCGTCACTCTAAGACAGCGGTTCTCGACCTGTGGGTCACGACCCTAACGACCCTTTCACAGGGGTCATCTAATATCAGATATTTACATATGATTCATAACAGTAGCAAAATTACAGTTATGAAGTAGCAACGAAAATAATTTTATGGCTGGGGGTCACCACAACATGAGAAACTGTATCAAAGGGTTGCAGCATTAGGAAGGTTGAGAACCACTGCTCTAAGACCTCCTGTTTTGATGTTTGTGTTTCTTAACATTATAGTCCTCAGATAACTGGACTTCACTGTGGGCATCCAAGTTCTGCGTGGAATTATCTATAAAATAGGCTTGGCCATCCTTATATCACATGGATGTCATGGGAATTAAATGATATGATACGTGAAAACAATCAACATTATGATTAGGCCACTGGGAACGCCACATATATGTCAACGTATACATTCTAAGCTAGACTTACATATCCTTACGTTAATCTTTTCTGAGTGTTTAATAGGGTAGCCAATACCTGTCCTATTAAACATGCAATAGTTTTATTTAAAAAATTTTTTTCAAGATTTAAATATCCTTTATTCATCAAATGTGACCAGACAAGCAAAGAGAAGCTCCTAAAAAATGCCGTTCTGCTAGTACTGCATTTCAATGCAACTAATCCTATGTGTGTGGCAATACGCATAAGCTATACTTTATATTTAAGGTGTATTTAATTCCATTATACATAAATGTGACTTTTTACTATGTAGTGAAAAAAGCTTACATTTTAAATGTAGAATATGAGGCTTGGGTTAGGTATGAGAAAGACTTGCCTGATGTAATGGCTGTTAAGCAACATCCTAGAAAGTTCTGTCCTTGCACTTTTTTCTCTATCAGAATTACTATTTAAAGTTGCCTCCGTCTGTGCTGATTAGAGACCAGAGTCCCACTATATCACTAACATATTGTTTGCCCACAGTTTGTAATCTATTTTTAAATATTTTAAATGTAAACTGCCCCACCCATTTTCTAAAAGGACATATTTATAAACGAATTACATTTACTTTTCAGAATTAAGGATTTCAGTTGTCAATGTCTCACCCATTGATTTCCACAGTTGTCTCAAAGTGAAATAGCAATTAATCCTCTGAGAAAATGATTTTCTCTCTTTGAAAATTGCTAACTCTAGTGACTTAAAACCGTACGTTTTAGCCTGCTTTTAAGATTAATCATTGTTATTGTGAAGGACATACTTCCTAAGTTTGATCCAACTCCATTTTGACACTCTATTAAGATTATTCCATTAGTAAGTATTTATTTATCTAAAACACCTATTGGGTTGCTCTGAAGCGAGATAAGACTGCTTTATAGCTGGGAATGTGTAGAAATATCACACTGGATGTAGTGTGAACCATGGAGAAAGAGCTAGGCTAGCATAGTTCCGCCACCCAGCAGCACTGTCCCGGGATGTGGTATCAGGAGCAAACTGGAAGTCAAGGTAAGAAGTGGAATTTTACATTCAGTTTTATCTTCTAGACTATAAATATCACTCATACACTCCAGAAGAATCTGGGCTCCAGCTGTGGATTTATAGTTACCAGAGTCTAAAGAGACTCTTTCTGAATCAGTCACCTGCATTCAGATCACACTCTGTGTTGCATGTCACCTGCTATCATGGAACAAAGAGGAAAAATCAGTAGCCCAGAACTATATTTTCACAATAGCCGAAAAGCTCATCCTCTCCTTGAACTCCAAGATGGTCTCTTGCTGTATCCCTTGACAAGCAGCAGACTGTGGAAACAGGGCAGTGTTTTTCCAGAGATAAGCAGGGTTAATGGATATTCTGTGAGGGGAAGCTGCCAACGTAGATTCTGCCAGTTCCCATCCAAGGAGCTTACAGAAAGTTTTTCTGGCATTCACTCGCTTCACCCCAAGGCATCAGATTACCCAACACAGGCAATAAACTGAGCTCTTCCTTGTTTTCCTTGTGGTCTAAGCTCTTCCATGGCGATCCCTGGGCTAGAGGCCTCTCCTTCCACAGCCTGTGCAGCAGAGCCCTGTTGGGGCATCTGATTTGATGCAGTCAGGGGCACCAGGACCCGACATCTTATACTCAAGGGGTAATGTAAGAAACTGGTTAAGTCTCCTTCCCACCTTTGTAGAATGGTATTTGAAAGTAGCAATAGTTATAGCCAGGAAGCATGAATGTGAAGATGTCATTAAAAAAAATCACTAAGAATGCATTTAAGTCCTTTATTACTAAATAATGAGCATCCAACAAGTTGCGACTAATTTATTCCATCAGAATGAATTGTGTACTCAGACTATCACATTTTATCTAGCCAGAGGGTTAATGGGAAACCCTCAAGGCGATTTTGCTTAATGCCTAAAAAACAAGCAAAGCCTTTGAGCCTTTCATAAAAACTCAGAGGTGACTGCAATAAATCAGATCTCCAATAAGAAAACTCAGACTCCAAATGCCTAAAAACCACAACCATGAATATAAACAGAAAAAAGGGAAAACATCACAATTATGGCAAGTTTGCTGTAAGAGTTACTCCTTCCCTGTAGATTCTGAGCTGCATAACTTGTATTACTTTGAATTAAAAGTGGCCTGTAAGTCCTGAGATCTCAGGGTGAACAAAACTTCCAATCAACCTCGCTTGTGGGGCCATTTTAGCAGGCCTGAGTAGGTGCCCGCTAGATATCTGATGAACCAATGAATGACTCTTTACCAGTGAGAACTGGCACAGACCAGCATGTGACTGTGTGAGTCAAACATTCATTTTGCAGACTGACTATGCTTTAGGCAAGTGGGTTTGTTTCAGCTCTTCACAAGTCATAAACAACTAATATGCCAGTATTAACATGCAGTCCACACTCAACCCCAGGGAAATTTTACTTTGTCTTGTTTATTTTTATAACCTTCTTATAACTTAATCAGGAGACAGTACAATCTGCATGTTTTCAGGTTACTCAGGTCAGAGGGCTGAGCAAAAGAACGTTGACCTTTCTAGCCACTGTGCTCAATGTGCTAAGGCTTGGCCATGATTATTTTTGAAATGTCACATTACTCTACACTATTGGGTGTGGAATAAAAGTTGGCTTCATGATCCATATGACAATAAGGCCAGCCTTGATGCCATAAGTAATGGCGCTACCTATTCTTTCATTCATCGGTCATTAAATACCTACCTGTGGCGATTATGTGTCAACTTGACTGGACCAAATGGTGTCCATGTATTTGGCTAAATATTATTCCTGGGTGGTCTCTGATGGTGTTTCTGAATGAGAGTAGCATTTGAACAGGTAGAAAGTGCATTACCCTCCCCGACATGGGTGGGAAGAATCCAAACCTGTGAGGGTCTGAATAGAACAAAAAAGCAGAGGAAGGGGGATGCACTTTTGTGTCTGCTGGAGGTGGGACATTGATCTTCTCCAGCTCTTGGACTCAAACTTACACCAATCTCATATCCAGTCCTTGGATTTGGTCTGAATGACACACTTGGCTTCCCTAGGCCACGGTCGTAGACAACAGATCCTGGGATTTCCTATCCTCCATAATCACGTGAACTAATTCTTTATAATAAATTTTATACTAATGACAAGTTTATATGTAAAGTTTATTATAAGGAATTATATACACACATATCCCATGGGTTCTATTTCTCTGGTTAACTCTAATACAGACACTGGCACCAAGGAATGGGTGCTGCCATAACAAATACTTAAAAATGTAGAAGCAGCTTTGCAACTGGGCACTATGGGTAGAGGCCAGGAGGATTTTGAGGTGCATGCTAGAAAAAGTCAATATTGCTGTGAGGGGACTATTAAATGTGATCCTGGGGACAGCTCAGAAAGAAAAGAGGAGAAGTGTAGAGAAAGCTTCCATTTTCTCAGAGAAGAATAGTAAAATACAGAAGGTTAGCATAAAGGGGGCATGAGGTGTGACTCTGATGAGCTCTCTGGGGGGAGGAAGGGCATGTTATTGGACAATGGAGAAAAGGTAATCCTTATTGTAAAGCGGCAAAGAAGTTGGCTGCATCATGCTCATGTCCCCATGTTTTGTGGAAGGTGTAACTTGTGAGTGATGAAACTGGATATTTAGGCAAGAAGATTTCCGAGTAAAGTCTTGGAGGAGTGACTTGGTTCTTCCTTCATGCTTATAGTAAAATAAAAGGGAAAAATTAAAGCAAACGTGTGCTATTCCTCAAAGGGCAGAAGGTTGGGGAAGGCTGTTCAGAGATCATGAGTCTGCCATCCCCACTAAAGTCCCAGGGCAGGGCTAGTTCCACCACCATTCCAAAGGATGAGGCTGCCTCTTAGGATCCAGCAGATCACCATGTCTCCACCCAGAACCTACTCCTAAATTCATAGACCTGAAGTGACACGTTTCCTTTCAGCTCACAGCGGGAGGTAGCCATGTAGCCCTGTATATCTGAAGAGCAGCACAGCATCCTTGATGAGTACTGACACTCTCCCTCATAGCCACTACATGCGAGACAATAGAATAGACCTAGAGGGGGTTTAGGTTTATAAAGAGACTCACACTGACATTGCTAGAATTTCTGACCATTCTAGCACTCACGATTTGAAGCATTGTATGAATGACTTTGTATGGAAAAAATCGGATCCTTTGACTTTTCGTTTAACATGAAAGACAAAAGTGAAAGTGAAAAAATAAATGAAAGTTGAAGGATTCCTTCAAACATAAGAGGTCTTTGGCATATTAATGATTGATGATGACCTTTTTTAAAAACATGGCCCAGGGGTAACATTAAGAAGTAGTCATAAGTTATTTGAAAAATTTTCTGATAACCTAGATTGCTGGATCCTTGTGTAGGTGACACAATTAAGAAACTGCAGGAGGATCAAAGAAGGAGGGAAAAATTAGCATGGCCTCTAGATAGAAGTCTACCTAGTGCAAAAAGCGTGCCTGACAACACAACACACAAGTATACTTCTTGACGTTCATTCCTTTTCTTTTAAAATGACCACAGGGACAGAGTAATGCTATGTATATACTATTTTCCAAAGGACTAAAACTATATGCCTCATTAACAATTGGAACAATTAATGCATGTGCCTATTGCACCTCACCCAGTAGCCAGTCTATTAGCCATGAGTCATGATGGCACCAAGTTCTAGACATCTGGTCATAGCCTGTAGGTGGATGTGCAAATACACGATGTATTTTCTTAAATAAATGTTCTGAACGTGTTCATGTCGTGAAAGTGGTGAGCCGACACGGTAAGCAACACCGATCTTCAGCTTTTATTTAAGCTGAAGATGAAAATGAAATTAGTTAAGATTTGTCAGGAAGAACAAAGACAGTCTCTTGTGAGATTTGTGTGTTAAATACGGTAACGGCTATGACTTCGTTCCTCATGTGAGGTAATGTTTTCCTAAGGCTATTTAGCAATATTTAGCCATCTATCAATTGGCATCACATCAGAAAAAACACCTGAGTTCCCACTAATCTAATGTGGTTTCCTAATCACACGGAGCAGGAGCTAACAAAGCAAAAGAAAAATGAGACAATCCAGGCTTTCTGCACGCGGTTCAGTGGGACACAGAATGCACCTAATCTCCTTACATTTGAATTGAAACTAAAAGTGCAGATGAAATTCATTGTCCTAGAAGCCAATAGAAGCTAAAATACATCACTAGAGGGGACAAAGAACTGTACTTAGAAAAGGGACTATCATTTAATGAGGTAATAAGAACAACTTTTCTGGAAGATGGCCAGACAGTGTATGAGAGTCTAGAGTTCCCTCCTAAATGTAGCAGGAACGGTTTTCTTGAGGAGAAGAAGGGTTCATATAACCATAGAGGTTTCTGTGGAGTGGAAAGAATGAGGAAGCATCTTGATGCTGTTGACTGTGATGGGTACTGGAATTCAGAGCTTTGGAACATCAGAAGAGATGGTCAATTTCTGCAGGAGATGCCTCACAGCTACCTTATGAAATCATTTATCATTCTTACTTTTTAAAATTTTTTTTTTTTTTTTTTGGCCAGGGCTGGGTTTGAACCCACCACCTCTAGCATATGGGGCTGGCACCTTACTCCTTGAGCCACAGGCGCCACCTTAAAATGTTATTTGTATCTAGGTCTCTTTGTAGTAGGTTCAGTGCTTGGTGAATCTTTGAGGTCCCCACATCACCTATTATATGTTTTATATATTGTAAGACACACAGTCGGAATTTGTGTAGTATAATTGCTGACCTAAGACATCTGAATTTTTAATGTGTTCAATGAAAATATATAAATTATGTTTTAAGAATTTAGTGACTAAAAAAAAGTGCTTCTACCAAGGCACTTCTTTGCCCTATACCTATAGGTTTCTTCATATTCAGGTATGGGAATTTACATTCATTGATATTTGTTCAATTCACTCATTTTCAATAGGCATGGAGTAGTCTCTGCCATATGCACAGATCTCTAAGCTCTATGGGATAACAAATACATGGTGAAGTGAATGTCTTTATGAAGAAGAACTTACAATTTAAAATATTTTTCATATTAGTGGAAAATCTCTATTTCAAAACTGATAACCTAAATAAATCTCAACCCGGTTGGATCAGGACTTGACGAGTGCCCACTATATCACACTATGTTGTGGGCTCCGAACTTTGCCTTCCCCTCTAGCATTTCCTTTAGTATAAGAGGAAATGGCTTTTGGATGTGGCTGAAATAAGTCCTACCCAGGCAGCTTCAAAATAAGACATAGGCCAGTTCTACAACTAACGTAGCACCTGGCTCAGAGGCACTGAGTTACCATATCGTGTTGGTGTTTTGGCCCAAAAGGACAACTGAGCTGTGAGGTGTGATGAGAGAGAGAGAGATGACAAGAGCATAGCCTTGAGTTTCCAAAGTTCTTCTCTATCCAGCCTTGTTATGAGAAAAGCCACCACTGAAAGAAAAGGCCAACCATTCAAGGTGACAAAAATAGCACTTCTTATATAAGAGCAAAACTTTTGACAGCATACAGGTAACGCTATGAACTAGACAAGAACATTCTTATATTCCCCTAAGTAAAAGGGGAAAGGGAAAGAATAGAGAAGGTTGTGTGTGCCCATAGCCAGAATGTAAAGTGTGCCGTGGAGCCAGGGGACCTGCACAGGTCCACATAAAGAGCTGAATGTAAAGAATGCAGCTTACAAGTGCCTTAAATTCTTGAGGGACCAGAATGGCTTTATCCTGAGCAGTCACATCAATAGCAGCCTGTCTTCGAGCTGTTCCCTCAGCAGGTGACTCAGCAGTCCTGACTCCCCCCACCCCTCCCACCTGTGAGACAGGTGGCCTGCTAGAGAAGAGAAGAGCTTTTCAAGTACATCAGAATGGTTCTATCTCAAATAACCTTCCCTGGCCTCCACGGCTGGGCTTCCAGGAGCTTGTCAGGGAGTTTCTTAAAAAGAAGCCAGAAATCATCCGGTTGGCAAGGGAGATCCAGGGAGGCCCCATCCGAGCGTGAGAGTCTTACTTCTTTTTCAGGCATCATTTTATGACCATTCAGAGAGTGGTCTGCTCTTCTCCTGAATGGGGATTCCATTTGATTTTCGGTACAGGTTCCCTATAGTTAACTCTTGATTAAATGGGGCCTCAGGATGAGAAAGTAGATTGTCTCAGTATCAAACTGGAATGTCACTTACATGAGTAGTTTAACAGTCTCTGAGGGCGCTGAGTTTCATTGGAAAGATGAGGGGTTGAGTTTGAAGAAGTATGGTTTAAGTCTCCACTCTGTCCCTCTGTACTTAGGAGATTTGGGGGAATTCACTTAAACCTTATGTCTCTTCTGTGTAAAATAGGGACCGTGATATCTAGCCAATTTATACAGTTAGTTTGAAAATATAGTGAGATGAAAAAGTGATTAGGGAAACTGTAAACCCCCAGACAAAATATAGATTTTTTATAACCATAACCTTTCCTCTGTATGTCTCTACTGTGCTTAACTCTTATCATATTCTATTCTGTAAATAGAACAAATTACAGTAAATTTCAAATATTTCTCCTTCCCCATCAGAGTCAGCAAGTTCCTTAAAGGAATGTGCATCACTGATTCTCCCAGAGGCTGAAGCCAGGAACTCGGTACATTCAGTCAGAGAACACCGGGTGGGGAGGATCCATGAGTCTGCCACGTGGGAAGTGAAACGCTGGGGCACAGTTTGTTGCTCGGACAATAGTTTTCATTGCTTAGATTTTTTTTTTTTAAATACACTTCAAGGGAAAATATCTTACTTATGTCCTCCTAAAGTAGTAATTTCAGGTGGCATTTAGGGAACTCCCAGACATAAAATTGCCTCAGGAATGTCACACTTCATAAGGATTGCCATATAGAAGAACTCCTAAGTTAAAAACAAGCAGTGTGTTGACCAGGGTTTAAAACGTACTCTCCCCTCCCTGCTTCCCAGTATCTGAGTTTCTTCTTTGTTTACCATAAAAGCCTGAGCCCTAGGGATGGAGGTCGCTTTCTACAGTTGCTACCCCAGTTAAACCATAGAGATCTCTATCATATCCCTTTTCAAATTTAACCTTTTACCTGGTTGACAATTCTTTACATTAAATTCCCCTCTTCAGCCACCTGACCAGACCCCACACAGCATGGTTATCATCGAGTGGCATCCCCGCTGCCCCTCTCCAGCTGTAATCTCAAGAACACTTCTTCCTAGGGAGTGGAACAAAACATCTACATCCTAGACCCACGTCTGAACAATCAAGTTTCAGCAGTAGGTCACAGCATCTAGTAATACACTGAAAGGACTATGTTAGCAATTGAAACTGCCATGGGAGTCAACCCTTTACTGGAAATTTCCACACTTGGGGCTTTAGAACTCCCTTTTGCTTTTTTGAATGTGTTGTTTATTAATAAAAGCATGAGTTTATGCTTACAACTGTGCTATGTGCATTTGAAGCACATACGTTGTATTCATATTTTAAATATTTAACTTATCCTTCTTTGTAAGTTTTCTAATAAAATGTTTGTCCAGTTTCAAGGAAAACTATGCAATGTTTCATCTAGCAGAAACAGTGGCTGCTCAGAAGGAGACCATCCCTGTCAAAAGTTGAGGAAATAAATAGCAGTGTTTTTGTCCAGGTAGGTGATTCTCTCTGGTGGAGAATATTTAGATTCAACATATGACTCATTTACTTGATTAAAATTATTGTCTTGTTGTTTATAACTCCTTTATATGCTATAGGATACTAACCTAATTGATTCTCACACCAAACTGTATAGTAGCTGACCATTTATGCTCATTTTACAGGATGGGGTGGATTGGGGAGTTTAAAGGGTTTGGTTGAGGTCACACAAATTGTAAGAGTAAGAACTAAAAATAGAACAGATACTGTCTCTTTCCCACTGTACTATGTTGCCTCCTTATGTTTCCATTGTTACAGAAATAAATCAACATGGTATTCTGAAGATTGGATATTATCATATTAATACTTATTATATTAAATGGATACTGTGTGCCAGACACAATGCCTAGTGCTTTCACATGCATTGAAACCATTAAAAATACCCACTAAGAGATACTACAGTGATTATCCCTATTTTATGGATGAGGCTTAGACAATTGCTCAAGGTGTAGTGAGATTTAGACAACCTTGATTTAGAACCCGAACACTGATATCATAAACTCTCACTGATATCATAAATCCTTACTAGGTAGATATTTACTGTTAAAAATTATAGTAGGGTATTCCTATTGAATCATTGGAAGAAGAGAAGTTGCCAAGGTTAATAATCTAAACCTTCAAGAGATTTATTTTTCCCTAAGACATAAAGAACACAATGTCAATAAGTACTACAGAAATCAACCCCAGTGAAATCAGTTTGGGGGCAGATTTCATCTCCAAGTGAAATCATGCAATTCTATCACTAAGAAATGAAAAAAAAAAAACTACATATAAGAGAGATATTAAGTGAACATTTAATAGACATATAAGTTATAGTTTTGCCCTAAAAAGTGCTATTAATTAGTTTACTTTTAATCAATTCTTCTAGTCTTAGAAAGGAAGATGAGCACATTAAGATTTGAAATCAGGGCTCGGCGCCTATAGCTCAACCGGCTAAGGTGCCAGCCACATACACCTAAGGTGGCGGGTTTGAATCCCCAGCCCGGACCCGCCAAACAACAATAATGGCTGCAACCAAAAAATAGCCGGGCGTTGTGGCGGGCGCCTGT
>CAUYTI010160045.1:0-17216 GCA_963575145.1 Galago senegalensis
GCGCCCGCCACAACGCCTGGCTATTTTTTGGTTGCAGCCATCATTGTTGTTTGGCGGGTCCGGGCTGGGGATTCGAACCCGCCACCTTAGGTGTACGTGGCTGGCGCCTTAGCCGGTTGAGCTATAGGCGCCGAGCCGATAGTTATTATTTTCAAGGGAGACCCTGTGAATTGTCCAAGGACCTGATGTCATAGTTTATGAAATGAAAGTCTAAGTGTGAAATATGGGTAAAACAAAGTCATTTTCAGATCCAATGAAATGTTCTTTATCAAAGTTACTGTTAACTGTGGCTCATGCTGCTGTTAGTTTTATATTTAATAATATGTACACACAAGCAATGCCAAGTGTACACCCCCTTCTGCCTCACACTGCAAACTGAGACTGTGGGAGTTCTGGTCACCCTCTTTGGTGGGCCAGGTGGTAGGGAACCTGTTGCTTTCCCCTCCTAGGTTCTACTTACTTTTAGCTTACCTTATCTCCTTAGTTTTAGTTAGTTTCTGAGTCCTTATCAGCTATTAGAAGTCTGGGCTTATTAAAATTAACTTTCCTGTTTTGTTGCTTCGTCTTTTTCCATTCCTCCCTGCACACTCCCCTTAAATATTCAGGGTGGTGGTGAAGCGCCCTGCCGGGCAGGCAATCCATCTTACTTGAAACCTATTTGAAGGTTGTCTCCTACGTAAGGGAGCTGGAAATCATGACTGAGATTTTGATTCCACCATGAAGGCCAAGCGTCACTACTGATCTACCTTGTAGTGTGTTAAATAGATTCTGGCATCAGCTAAATTATTTGTGCAAGACTGAGGTATTTTGATCGAAATGGACAAGCAAGCAAAGGGATTTTGCAAGTAAAGAATTCTGTTTTCTGGCTCAGGCGGTGAAGTCTCTTGCGGAATCTCACGCTCTGGCTCCCTCTGGTGGCAATATAGAGACATGCCGCACTTTGCGCTGCCAAATTGATTTATTCAAAGAAATGGTTAATTTGATGTTAAAACCTTATTTCTAATTTGGAATGTATTTGGTTACTTCTTACGAATTTGTTTCTACATTTATTTAGTTTCTAAGTATCTGTGATGCAGTGATAGATTATGACCTACATCTTAGGAAGTCATTTAAACATATAATTTAAAATCCCATAGAATGTTTTCTTGGAGAGACTCACAGTGGTAGAGTACTCGAACGAGAAGGAAAAATAGTAGAGGGAAGAGAAAGAAAAGGAAATGGACACGGTGGGAGGAAAAAAAGGAGGAAAAAGAGTTCTAGTGCCAAAACAAGGCAAGATTTGCCCCTAATTCTAAAACATTCTTTCAGAATCGAACTTCATGGACAACAGACTCCAAATTATGTAATGGTTTCTCTCTGAGTACAAGATGGACTTTATGTTTTTGCCTGATTTACAAGTCTTCATACTCCATCCTTGGCTACTTTAGTCCAGAATCAACCCTCCAGCAGCCTACCTTGAATTTTATGTTCCTGAAAGACTAGAAGATCACAATTCCCTGAGTAGAACACAGTTGCCCACAGCTCTGTGGCTGTGCTCATGTGTATTTCCTTTATCTGGAACATATGCCCTGCTTCTTATCCTCCTGCTAACTCATGTTATCCTTAAAGTCTCAGATCAAGTGCTATTCTCTCTGTGAAGCTTGGTCTTGATGTCCCTGCAAAGTCTGAACACTTTCCCCCAAGTTCCCACTTTGTAATGAGCTCTTATATTGCCTCAGCCATTCTCTCTCTTCTCTCTCGCCCCATGTTCTGAGCAAGACAACCATGAAGTTTCGTCTTTCTCGGCTAACTGAGCACAATACCCAGCACAGGTGCCTAAGACATGTGCATTAAATAGCATCTTTACTACTATAATGCTGAGCTGACACAGAGCAAACCGAAGTTAATTTTTTCCAGGTGATGTCGCAATGTATAACTCACCTAAAAAGTGTCTTTTTTTAAAATTCATTTTTTAAATTAAATCCTAGCTGTGTATATTAATGCAATTATGGAGAATAATGTGCTGGTTTTATATACTATTGGAAATACTTTCATGAAACTGGTTAACATAGCCTTCACCATATTTTCTTAGTTATTATGTTAAGACATTTCTATTCTACACTTAGTAGGTTTAACATGTACCTTTGTAAAATGCACCATAGGTGTGGTCCCACCAATTACCCTGCCTCCACCCATCTTTCCCCCTCCACTCCCCCTCCACTTCCCCTTCATCTTAGGCTGTAGTTGGGTTATAGCATTCATATGGAAGTCTGGGTGTTTATAAATTGGTTTCATAGTAGGCCTGAGTACACTGGATACTTTTTCTTCCATTCTTGAGATGCTTTGCTGAGAAGAATGTGTTCCAGCTCTATCCATGTAAACATAAAAGAGATAAGGTCTCCATCTTTTTTAAGGCTGCATAATACTCCATGGTATACATATACCACAATTTATTAATCCATTCATGGGTTGATGGGCATTTTGGCTTCTTCTATGACTTAACAATTATGAATTGGGCTGCAACAAACATTCTGGTACAAATATCTTTGTTATAAAGTGATTTTTGGCCCTCTGGATATATGCCTAGTAGAGGAATTGAAAGATTGAATGGAAGGTATATTTTTAGATCCCTAAGTGATCTCCAAACATCTTTCCAAAAGGAACATATTAGTTTGCATTCCCACCAGCAGTGCAGAAGTGTTCCCTTTTCTAAACATCCATGCCAACCTCTATGGTTTGGGGATTTTGTGATGTGGGCTAATCTTACTGAAGTTAGATGATATCTCAAAGTTGTTTTGATTTGCATTTCTCTGATGATTAAAGATGATGAGCATATTTTCATGTGTCTGTAGACCATGTGCCTGTCTTCTTCAGAGAAGTTTCTCTTCAAGTCCCTTGCCCACCCTGAGATGGGATCACTTGTTCTTTTCTTGCTAATACATTTTAGTTCTCTGTGGATTCTCTCCTACCAGACCTCATACTATACTATAAATCAATAGTGATCAAAAAATCTTGCTACTGGCACAAAAACAGAGAGGTATATGTATGGAACAGAATGGAGAACCAAGAGATGGTTCCAACTACTTACCATCATTTGATCTTCCATAAACCAATCAAAAACATTCAGTGGGGAAGACTCTCTGTTTAACAAATGGTGCTGGGTGAACTGGCTGGCAACCTGTAGAAGACTGAAATTGGATTCACACCTGTCACCATTAACAAAGATAGACTCTGGATAAAAGATTTAAACTTAAGACATGAAAGAAACTATAAAAATACTAGAAGAAAGTGCAGGGAAAACACTTGAAGAAATTGGCCTGGGAGAATATTTTATGAGGAAGACCCATGGGGCAATTGAAGCAACACCAAAAACCCATTACTGGGATCTGATCAAACTAAAAAGCTTCTGCACAGCCAAGAACACAGTACATGAAGCAAGCAGACAGCCCTCAGAATGGGAGAAGATATTTGCAGGTTATGTCTCTGATAAAAAGTGTCTTTTGATGTGACTTTGCCTTTTACATCATTACACTATGTAACTCTTCCTCCCCAAATAAATCACTATTTATTTTTGATATTTCAGAAGAAAAAGTCATGTCAGGTGTGTATGTTCTTTTGGACCCTCTAACAGTGGAAGCCATTTGTCAGTGGCCTAAGTTTAGGTTATGCCTTGAATGAAGTGTGATTTAAAAGAAACATGCGTTTCTTGCCTTGTTATAGTCCTTGGGTTCTGTGGGGGGGGGGTTACTGTTGAATGACAAACTCTGATGCCTTTCACTCACCCACTGCAGTCACAGCCCCCACGTACTGCACACCCACCCTGTGCCAAGTACTCTGTGCACATCAACCTATCCTCACCATATGCTATGACGTGGGGCCACTCATTATGTGTATTTGTGGATGAGACCGTGGCTCAGAGAGATCAAGTGGCACGCCTCGACTATTCAGATAGTAAAAGGCAAGGCAGCAAGAAACTCACAATCAGGAGCTCTGGTTACAGAGCATGGCCATTTTTCAGCACAGTGGTTCCCAATGAGGGCAGTTTTGCCTGTCAGCGGATCACTGGTAATGTCTGAAGACATATTTTTCAATTGTTACAACTGGGCGAAGGACTGTGACTGGCACCTAGTGGCAGTGTCCAAGGATGCTGCTCAACATCTCAGAATATAGAGAATAGTCAGCACAGCAGAGAATAACCCAGCACTAGAAATCATACAACAATGCCAAGCTGGACAAGCCTGCTGTATGGGACTGTGCTGGGTTAAACTTCAGAGCAACTGAGTTTATTACACTGGCTAGTCCTTGACCTTTGCTGTTTTCACCCAGTTGCCTTTCTTTAAAGGATCATTGTTCCCATGTCTTTGACTATTACCGCTATAGAGATGATTTCCAAAGATCCAGGATAGTGATGGCTCATTAGAATCTTGGCCTCTCCCTAGAATTCTAGCTTCTTGTTTTCCCCTCTCAGGAGGACGTTTTTATTTGAATGATTTGTTGATAGTTCCCTCATCCCTCTGTAATTTCTTTTCTTTTTTTCTTTTTTTTGAGACAGAGCCTCAAGCTATCCCCCTGGCTAGAGTGCTGTGGCGTTATAGCTCACAGCAACCTCCAACTCCTGGGCTCAAGTGAGTCTCTTGCCTCCGCCTCCGAAGTAGCTGGGATCACAGGCGCCCGCCACAACGCCCGGCTACTTTTTTGGTTGCAGCCGTCATTGTTGTTTGGCGGGTCTGGGCTGGGGATTTGAACCCTCCACCTTTGGTGTACGTGGCTGGCGCCTAAGCCGGTAGAGCTATAGGTGCCGAGCCCATTCCTCTGTAATTTCAAAGCTCCTGTCCCTGTGGCTTTGCCTTTTAAACCCTTCTCTTTTTCATGGCCCTCTCCACCTCCCCATCTTCAATCAGCTTCTAAACACTGATGACCTTTCCCTAAACTGATTTTCACAATATATTCCTATTCCGCCATCACTGAAGCAGGTCTTCTTCCCCTATCCCACTGTTACTTTAAGAGTCTTCTAACTGGCTCTGGCGCCTATAGCTCAACCGGCTAAGGCGCCAGCCACATACACCTAAGGTGGCGGGTTCGAATCCCCAGCCAGGACCCGCCAAACAACAATGACAGCTGCAACCAAAAACTAGCCGGGCGTTGTGGCGGGCGCCTGTGGTCCCAGCTACTTGGGAGGCAGAGGCAAGAGACTCGCTTGAGCCCAGGAGTTGGAGGTTGCTGTGAGCTGTAATGCCACGGCACTCTACCCAGGGGGCAGCTTGAGGCTCTGTCTCAAAAAAAAAAAAAAAAAAAAGAGTCTTCTAACTAATCTTCCTGACTGCTTTTTCCCCCTCTTTCAGTATAATCCTGAACAACCACTCAGTTCATCTCCTTAAACTACTTCTTTGGCCATACCTCCTTCAGTTCTGCTCTTCTGCCGCCGAGTTTTGTGGAGATTGCAGCTTGTAGTTAAGACCCGCCAGGATTTGACCCACATTCCATCATCTTCACTCATGGCAACTCCTAACCTCTCAAATGCACCTTGCTCATTTCCGCCTCCATTCAGCTGCACTCTGAGCTCTCCAGATGGGTCACCCCAGCCCTTCCCGTCCTACACAAGATTTCCTATTGTGAACACCTCATTTTGACCATTTATGTTTTCTTTTAGTCTTCCTCTTTTTTGGGCCATTCAACCATCCACCCTGATTCTACATCATGTGCTTTCCCTTTGAATTTTCATTTAACATATCTTATTTTATCATTACTTTTTTCAATGGAGAACTAAAAAATTGTTCTTTTCTTTTTTTTGTTTTTGACTCAGAGACTTACTATCACTAAGTAAATAGTAAGTGAGCTATGATGCTAGACAGTACAGTGTCACGGCATCCTAGCTCACAGCAACCTCAGACTCTTGGGCTCAAGGGATTCTCTTGTCTCAGCCCCCCAGGTAGCTGAGACTACTGGCACCTGCCACAATACCCAGCTATTTTTAGAGATGGGGTCTTGCTGTGGCTCAGGCTGGTCTCAAACTCCTATGCTAAAGTCATCCGCCCACCTCTGCCTCCCAGAGTATTATTAGTTAGGATCACAGGTATAAGCCACCTTACCCAGCATAAAATTTTTTATTTTCTTTTTCCGTACCTAATATCAGAGCTTCTTTGAATAAAAGTCTAGCTGTGTGATTTGGGTAAAATGTGTTCATCTTGAGAGTTAATCATGTTTAAAATGACAAGAAATATATAATGGGCCAGTCTTGTACAATGATATTAACATTTTCCCAATTTGAAAGGTAATTCATAATCCACATGTCAAGTTTATAAAGAGTGCCTGAAATAGTAAAACTAATGTTGGTAAAGTTTGTGTGAATATTATATTCAGAATCAGTATTAGGGATCACCATAGTTACTACTTAAGCCAAGAGAAACAAATTAAGAATAATAAGATTCGTTAGAATAGAAATTTATTAATTTTAAGAGGAATAGAAAAGCTAAATAATTTTTATAAGGGGAATGGTTAGACAAAATTAAATACACAGTTATATTTTTTGTTATTGATAGAGAATACATAAAAATCAATATATATATTTTTTTACTAATAAGTTAAACTTAATTAGGGCACCATTCTACTTCCCCTTACAGGCATCCTTAAACTATGGCCCGTGGGCTGCCGAGGACATTTATCTGGCCCTCCAGGTGTTTTTGCCACCACTGCCTGTCCTGCTTAGCAGCTGACTTGTCCAGGGGCCAGCAGTCCGGCCCTCCAGCGGTCTGAGGGACAGTGAACTGGCCCGCTGTTTAAAAAGTCTGAGGACCCCTGCTTAGAAGATAAAAGGTTTATGATTCTTAGTAAAAATGGATCAGGGATTTCTTCATTACATTTTATAATCATGGTTTTAATGAATCAACAGCAAGTTTATCAAAGGTGGTTTACATTCTCGCCTCAATCAAATTTTCCCACTTTATTTCTCGACACTTCCCTTTCCTCTGTGTCCTGTGCTCCAAACAAACCAGATGACGAGACATTCTCCCTGTTTGATCATCGCCTTTGCCGCTGTTGTTTCTTCCACCCAGAATGTCCTTCCTGATGGTTTTCTCCATGTCTACACGCCTTCCTGACACTGCTCCAATAGTATCTACACCACCAGGTGACTTCCCTTCATCCCTGGAAATAGGCACACCCTTCTCCGAACTCCTTTTCCCATTTTACTACTATTTTTTCCTTCGTGACACTTATTTCTTGCTACTGTGTCTAATTGGCATGAATGGGCATGATGTAACTTTTCTACCAAGCAGTGCACATCTTTCTCTCTCTGACTGTATAAAAGTAGACTCATTGCCATAGCTGCGAAAAGGTCACATTGTAACCCATAAATGTAAACGGTTATGATTTTAATTAACAATTATTAATAAATAAAGGTCAGGAACTTAGCTGGTCTTGATCAGATTCAAAGACTTGAATCTAGTTTTAAGACCCATTCATTCATATTCTCTGTCTCCTGTCCTCCTCTTCTCTTTGCATTTTGGTTTTTTCTTTAAAACTTTTTTTGTTTTGAGAGAGAATTTTACTCTGGGTAGAGTGCTGTGATGTCATAACTCACAGCAACCTCAAACTCTTGGCTTCAAGCAATCCTCCTGCCTCAGCCTCCCCAGTAGCTGGGATACCTGCCACTAACGCCTGGCTAATTTTTTTATTTTTAGTAAAGATGGGATCTCACTTTTGCTCAGGCTGCTCTTAAACTTTTGAGGTCAAGCTATTCACCCACCTCCACCTCCCAGAGTACTAGGATTACAGTTGTGAGGCAATCTTTTCTTTTCTTTCAAACTTTCTAGCCCCATAAGTCTAGAACCACAGCCCTGGCAGGTTCAGGCTCATATACAGCCATATGAACAGAGAGGACAAAAAAAGATTTTCCTACCTAATGTTTCCTTTCATAGAAAAAACAGGGGAGGACTTTCATAACTTTTGTATGGAGCACATGCTCCTCCTTGAAGCCTAAGCTGAGCTGTAGCCGACATGGTCTGTCTGATGATTGGCTCAGTTGGGTTATAGACCCAAGTCACAGTCAAAACTCAAGTCTGTTATCAGAAGTAGGGGAAAAAGTGCTGGACAGATGAAGACAGTATCTCAGAAAAGTACAGCAGAGAAGGCACCTTTCATTGTCTCAACATACAAAGGCAGTGGTAACCTTAGCATTTTAAGGTTATTTTTTTATCCTTAGCAATTTTTCTATTGTTGAAATTGAACTGTATATTTTTATTTTATTTTATTTTACTTTACTATCAGGGTACACACAATTAGGCCACATTGCTTGCATTTGTAAGGCAAATTCTAAGTTGCAGCTCTGGGCCTCCCTTAGAAAGCATTCCATACATGCTCACATTGTCCCTGCTGACTCCTCTCTGCCCCCCCCCAATCCAATTTTCTCTCCCATCGTTAATCTACAAGTTTCAGGTTACTGTGGAGTACATGGGACGCCTTTCCACGTTTGTGTTACTTTACTCAAGGGAGTGTTCTCTATATCTCAACCTTGACCTATGGTCTTGTATACTCTTCATAAACATAAGGGGTGATCTGGAATAGCATCTCCTGAAATTACCAGAGACACCACCAAGAAACCCATTTGACTACGTCCTGGGCCACTTTCCTCTCACCATCACACCACAGCGTTTCTACTGAGCAGGGTGAGGGCAGAGTTGTAAGGGGAAGTTAAGTAGTGTGGGAACTTTGAACCAGGCATTATTAACTAATCTTTCCTCACTTATTTTCTGGAGTACAGTTTTGGTTTTTTCCAGGTGCTTTTCCCATGCCACATAAGGTTAAAATGTGACTTATGGGTTGCTTCCAATTAGTATATTTACATCACATGTCTTAAGAGCACAAGTCATGTCTATACAAAAGAAAATATTCATTTTGATAAGGAATAATTCAGTGTATGCAGACGTCTCTGAGCATTTTGCTGTTAACTCCCTTCACAACTTAACACCTTCATTAACATATCTGGCTAATTCCAGTCCTCTTATATCTATTTCATCCATTATAGGCCCGAAAAGTACAGAGTTGTAGGAGGCTCCTGAATTTATCCATTCCACTCTTTTAAACCTTGCAAAAGTTTCTTTTACAAACTGGTAATAGTCAGTCATGATACTCTCTTCATGCTTGTTATCTCATCAGTTGGCTTCTAGTTAGGTAGTTCTAATGGTTGGAACTCCTTCCTCCCACCAGTCTTTGTTAGAATATACTGTTGTGTCATGTTGATTATAGTTTATCTTTTAGGTTTTTTTTTTTAATTTTTTTTGATACAGAGTCTCATTATGTCACCCTCAGTAGAGTGCTGTGTATAGCTCACAGCAACCTTCAACTCTCGGGCCCAAGTGATTCTCCTGCCTCAGCCTCCCAAGTGACTGGGAATATAGGCATCAGCTACAATGTCCGGCTATTTTTTGGTTGGAGTTGTCATTGTTTGACAGACCTGGGCTGGATTCAAGCCTGCCAGCTGCAGTGTATGTGGCTGGTGCCCTAGCCACTGAGCTACAGATGCCGAACCTATAGAGTTTGTCTTTTGGAATTATATAAAAAAAGTCTTTGCACATTTACAAGTGGCTCTTCAAAAAGTCATGGAAAATGTATGCTATGAAAAATAAAACTATGTATGAATTACAAAAAATTTTGTACCAAAATAAACTGATACTAACTTGTTCTAACATGTCTGAACATGTTCTAGTTTGAGGCACTAAGTAGGATAAGACACGAGTTTGAAAAGAGCCTCTGTCAGAGAGCAACACGAATTCTGCTAAAACTGAAGTAAGAACCAACATTAAACTTATGGTGAATCTTGGGTGGAAGAATGGCAAAATCACTGATGCTTTAAGAAAAATTTATGGAGGGCGACACTTTTAGCTCAGTGGGTAGGGCGCCAGCCCCATATACTGAGGGTGGTGAGTTTGAACCTGGCCTCAGACAAACTGCAAACAAAAAATATCCAGGCATTGTGGTGGGTGCCTGTGGTCCCAGCTACTTGGGAGGCTGAGGCAAGAGAATCACCTAAGCCCAGGAGTTGGAGGTTGCTGTGAGCTGTGATGCCATGGCACTCTACCGAGGGTGATAAAGTAAGACTCTGTCTCAAACAAACAAACAAACAAACAAACAAAAAAAACAGGAAAAATTTATGGAGGCAATGCCCCTAAAGAAATCAGCAATCTACAAGTGGATACCTCATTTTATGAAAGGAGAGGACAGTGCTGAAGGTGGGGCCCACAAAGGTAGACCATCTTCATTGACTTGTAAGGGAAAAAGTCATCTTGTTTGTGTCCTCACTGAAGAGGATTGAGGATTAATAGTTAATACAATGGTGGCCACCGTAGACATCTCAGTTCAGCTGACTGAAAAAGTTAGAGAAAACTTACCATTCGGTGGGTACCGAAACCTTTGGGCTTGGGTCAGCTGCAGACTACAGCAAAGCTTTCAAAGGATATATTGTTAACAAATAGAATCAAGATGCTGAAGCATTTTCTCAAGAATTTTAACAGGAGATGAAACGTGTCTTTGCTAATAGACATTGAAGACAAAGGACAAGCAAAGCAGTGGCTACCAAGAGTCAGAAGTGGGCCAATCAAAGCCAAACCAGACCGGTCAAGAGCAAAGGCCATGGCCACAGTCTTCATTGTGTTTGTTGACTTTCTGGAGAGCCAAGGACCACAACATCTGCTTGTTGCAAGAGTGATTTGAAAAAGGCAGCCAAAGCTTTAGCAGAACACCACTCAGGAAAGCTTCACTAGAAAGTCTTTCCCCACCACTACAAAGTTCCTGCTCACTCCTCATCAAATACGGGCAATTTTGTAAGAGTTTTGATGAGAAATCATTGGGCATCCACCTTACAGTTCTGATTTGGCTCCTACCGGCTTCTTTTTGTTTCCTAATCATCAAATATATTTAAATGGCACCCATTTTTCTTCAGATAATATTAAAAAAATTAAATGGTTCAATACCCAGGACCCTTGTTTCTTTAGGGATGGACTGAATGGATGCTATTTTTGCTTACAAAAGTGCCTTGAACTTGATGAAGTTTGTGTTGAGAAATAAAGTTTAGATTTTGAATTTTTGTCTTTCATTTCAATTCCCATGAACGTTTTGAAGTTCCATCTAGAGCCTATTTGTCCATCTGTCCACCTACTGACCAATTATTTATGTCTAAAATTATTTTTCCAGCAGCTAAAAATATAAATTACCTTAGTTTCCTCTTGCTTTCTTCCTTCATGCTGCTAATTGTATTCAGATCTTTTCGTGATTTTTGGTGTGCTCGATGCTGGCCATTTGTGTTCCATTTTCTGCATGTTCAAGTTCTTTTAAAAATATGCTATCCAAGGTGGACACACTGGTTTTGTCATAGGAGACTGTTTGTCGGCTTTTTTTTTTTTCTGTGATATGGACTTTTGCTTTTATTATGAACACGTCAGAAAGAGCCCAGTGATTAGAGCCCCACTGCTTGGGTTCACACTCTGGTACCCTGAGACTTTGAGTAAACCACATCTCATCTGTGTACATGAGTCATCTCATGCAGGTATCAATGGCAGCTGCCTTGTAGGGTAGTGGAGAGGAACACATGAATATTTCCTACTATTCTTGTAACCTAACTTTTGTTGCTATTTTTACCAACTACATCATGACTGTTTGTTACCACTTCTGGAACTTTAAACTCCCCCCCCCCCACCTAGAGCATTCTTCCCCTACCCAGAGCATCCTTCCCCTCCCTAGATCATCCTTCCCCATGATAGTCACAGGGCTGGCTACCTCTCAGCTCTTAGCAGCTAGAACATCATTCCTCAGAGAAGTATTCCTGATGATTGCTGCTTCAAATATCTGCCCTTGTCCACCTCCCTATTTAACCCTGTGCTTTATTTCATTTCTTAACCAATCTTATCTCTATCTGAAATTAGATATGTTTCATTATTAGCTTTCTCTCGCCACATGAGGCCAGACCCTCCTTACTGTCACTCAGCAATATTAACACAGCACCTACAATCGTCCCTGGTGCACGGCAAACACATGGGAAATTGTATTGAATAAAAGCTTGGGGTCCATGAAAGCTTCCAGATACTTTTCAGATGACGTTTTTCCCATGATAGATCTCTTCCATCCCATCTCATTGCAATGGATATTTAAAACCTAAATCTAGACACTGTTATTTCTCCTCAAAAAATATGACTTCTCACTTTGGAATCTGAGCATTCTTATATTTTCTTGAATTTAGTTTTGGACTTTACAGTGATTATGATCATCTTATGATAATAATAACATGTTTGTATTGAGTGCTTACATTTATGAAGCATTCTCAAGTTTTTACATATTATCTCTTTTAATACTTAAAACAAGTCTATAGAATAAATATTTTTACTCCCATTTTAAATGGACAGCAAAGACAAAGCGAGGTCTAGTAATCGTCCAAAGTCCCACAGTTAGTAAACCATAGAGATTTGAACTAGGTCTGAGTTTATAGACTGGGTAATTCACTAGTGCTATAAGCAAACTTCTGAGCTTTGTATTACTTGCAAATTTGAGATGTGTTTTATCTGTGTGTATATTCAAGTCAGGCTAAGGTGCCTGATAATAATTATGAAACTCTAATACTTTTCATCCTGTTTAATAGCAAAGCAGCAATCAATACACTTTGGTTAAGTTGTCAATGAGTTCAGTATCCATAGAGCTGAACACGTCATGAGCCTGTTACAGGAAGCTGATAAATACTCGATAAAAGTCAAGACAGGCTGCAGGGAATTTCTGTGAAACACTGACTAGTATTTGTAGCAGAAATATGTTTTCCCAAACTGATTTTGCTGTAATTCATAAACATATACTTTTCCCCACATTCTCTTTTCACCTTATTTCCCAGAGGATTTGAAGCAGCGTGCCACAGTAACATACACTAAAATAATGGTGTGATGTAAGTAAGAATAAGAAAAATGATATAGAGAAAAATAATAATGTAAAATACCTGTGGGGTGGAGGATGGTCTTAAAGAGATATAGTTAGGCTTTAAGGGGCCACTTGTTGGTTGAGCCCCAAATTTATATTTTTCTAAATTTCCTGGTGCTCAGGGAAAGAATAGAGATATGATCAATTTTTTATCAGCGTGGAAAATCTACATTGGTTTTTCAAGAAAAACATCATTTTCCTGTTATGGACCTTGATAATGTATTTCTGCATAGGCCTTTTTGTAAGGTGTTTTCAGTGATCTGATGAACGTTTTGCACAGAACAGCTTAAACTTCTGTGTCCCATGGGATTACTTCTTGTATTGTCTTTTGGTAAAAACTGAGAGCATGGCACTAAAATGTGATTGCAGGAAATAAAGTCTCTAAGCAACAGAAAACCCAGATAATATGGTCAAAGGGTACACGAAACTCAGAAGTCCATTTTTTTTTTCCTAACAGTCCTCCTTACATATCTTATCTGGGATTTTGAATAGATTTGGGCTCAAAGACAGCTCAAAGTAAGATTCAAAGATATATATGTATATGAAATTGACCTTACCAGATGTGTCCAGCATTTGTTCATTTCTTGTTCCTTCATTCATTTTTTCAACGAATATTTATTGAGTGCCCAGACACCTGGGTTATCATGGTGAATAAGACAGGCATGATTTTACTGGATACTGTACCTTATAGTGGGAAAGATAAACATAAAATCAGATACTAATTACATAGTTGCCGGTTTGATAAGCTCTGCTGAGGACAAGGCCAAGGTGAAAATTAAGCACATAAATTAAGCCTGAGTCACTTTTTAACCCTTTCTGGTTTGGACCCTTCCCCACATTTTGGAAGCTGTTGTCCCCAAGATAGTAACAGCCTCCCACTCCCTACACCCAAGGTCCTCTTCTGAGCTTTACAAACATTCATGATCAGTAGTGTGAAGTACTATGATGATTTTTAAAGTTCCACTAGGGTCTTTGATTTTAGCAGTGAACATCTTTTATTTAAAAGAAATGAAGCTTATCTGGAGTCCATAAATAAAACAGTGATAAAACATGAATTGCTTTTATTTGGATGTGGGTTGAAGGAAGGTGGAAGCGCTGGTTTCTTGGGCTTTCCCTACTCTAGGCAATCCCAGGATCACCTTTCATGACCACTGTGGCACTAGCATGGAACCACTATTTCTTTCTTTGTTAGCTTCCTGCTTGCCCCACAGGGTGCCTGTACCTCCCAGACCCACCCTCTTCCCGGTTCTGGACTGGACTCTCTGAGAACTTCTGGAACTGGCCCGGCCCAGGGAAGAAACGCTGGTGTCTCTAGATTTGTGAAACCAGAAGTGGATCCTCCGCGGTCGCTGTGGTTTCTTATCAATAATCATTGTCCCTGCTCTGCTTCTTACTTAGGTCTCTCCCCCACCTCGTTTATCAGCCCACCTGGTGGGTGCATGTGGATAAGTGAGGACGATTAGAAAGTTGACGATCCGTCAGTTGAATCAATGTGTCCTGGGCTCCAAACACGCACGAAGCATTGTCTAGATGAGCTGAGGGTGCAACAGTGAACAAAACCAAAACATCCTGCTCTCTTGGCCCTTGTATTCTAGTGGAGAGTGTAGACAATGAACAACTGTGTAAGAGATGAAAATCATATGACAAATGGTGATAAGCTGTTTGTGGAGAAAATAATCAGAGAAAAAGGATAGGGCGTGTCAGGGTAAGAAGGGTCATGTGTTGGTATTTTAAATAAGGCTAAAGAACGCCTCACTGAGAAGGTGGCATTTGAACAGACAGGAAGGAGTGAGTGATGCAGCTATCCCCAGATAAGCATCAGAATAGATCACAACTGTGACCCAGGATGAAGAAGGGAGGGGGGGATGGGAGAGGAGGGGGGCAGGTCTGGTGCATATTGCAAGGGTACATGCTGGATCTATTAAGGATAGAGTATAAATGTCTTAACATAATAATTAAGTAAATGAGGTGAGAGATATATTAACCAGTATGATGTAAGCATTCCAAATTGTATATGAAATCAGCACGTTGTACCCCATAAATGCATTAATATGCATGATTTAATTTTAAAAAAGAGAGAGAGAGAGAAAGAGCAGAGGAGGCGGCAAATGATGCTTTGCAGGAGCTTGAGAAACAGCAGAAGCCGGCACAGCTAAGGCAAAGGTAGCAAGAGATGAGACCCAGAAAGTAGCAGATCACAAAGGGTCACGTAGGCCGTTGTTGGGACTTCACATCTACTGACAGGGAGGCTTGGGTAGAAGAGTTACGTGACCTGATATGAATATATCGTCATGGCTGCTCTGTGGAAAAGAGAATGAAGGGGGCAAAGGAAGGGGCGTGAACATCCTTTGGAAGCCATTGCCACAAAATGGGAAGAAGAAAGGTCATGGAAGGGGATAATTTGTTCAAATAGGTTTCTCCTGCTGTATTTGATGAAAAGAAATGGCAGAACTTAGCAGAAGGGCTGCTAAAAGGGGAGAAAGAAAAAGTAAAAATGTACCGTAAATGAGTAGTAATTAAATGAATGGAAAAGGGGATAATGGAAAGAGATGTTTGCCTAAGAGCTGGCCATGCATGATGACCCTACGGCTCAGCAAATACCCCCTCACTGTCAGTGGGATGTGAAATGTAGGCAATGAAAGATGTGAGGATAAAAACAGAGGGAGAAGGCAGGGATAGTTTCAAGTTTGATATTTTCAAATATATCAGGTTCCAGGCAGAGGACATTTCAAGTGCTGATACAGAGGGGTGAAATCACGTGGTGTCTTTAGCATTTGAAAGCAGAGCTCAGAGACTATCTTCTCTTGGGAATCTTGAGAGTATCTTGTCTGGTGTAGAAAATGGCTCAAGTTTTTCAATGACCTTCAGAATGTACTTTATATCATTTATTATCCAAACCAGGACAGTTTTGACAGTGAAAGGGGGTGCTAGTAATAATTACAGTGAAACTGGTAAAAATTAGGACTTTGCAGGAAAACCTAGGCATATGTTCAACTTAATAACATCTTTTTTTGCATGAAATGGTCATAATTTTGCTCATTGGCGGTACAAACTGAGTGCAACAGAAAGTGATGTCGCTCCATGATAGAAAAAATGTTATGACGAAATGAACCAGGACAGTTGGTGCAGAGTTTGCTGGAAGGGATGAGCACTTTTTAGATGGTGGTCAGGTCAGGAAGGCTTTTCTGGGGTGGAGACTTGGAGCTGAGACTGAATGACAGAGCCGGCTATGGGATGCTCGTGGGAGGAGTGCTCCAGGGACAGGACGGCCCCAAAGCCCTGTCACAGATGTCGGCCTGGCCTGTCAGGGAGACCTGTCTAGATGGAGAAAATAAAACCAGGAGGGGTTGGGAAGAGGTGAGATCTGAGACTTTGGGATGACCTAGTTTGTGTTCAGCCATGGAGGTATGCCGGGGAGTTGGGATTTCATTCTCAGTGGTGAGAAGTGTGATGAGCTCATATATTAGTTAGTAACAGTTGCCATAACAAAGTACCACAGGCTGGATGACCTAGCAGAAATATATCTTCTCCCAGTTCTGGAGGCAAGACTTCCCAGGTCGGGGCGTTGGCTGGGCTGGTGTCTTTAGAAGGCTGTGAGGGAGGGATCTATTGTAGAACTCTCTCCTCCACTGTCTTCTGTTTCTGTTCATTGTTTTCCTTCTGAATGTGTCTGTGTCCATTTTTTTCTTTTCATAGGGCTGCCAATCAAATTAAGTCCCACCCTAATGACCCAATTTTAACTCAATTACCCTTTTAAAGACCCCCACCTCCAAATATGGTAATGTTCTGAGGTATTGCGTATAAATTTTTGGAGGGATATAGTTCAGCCCATAACACCCCAGTAAGCCCAGAAAGAACTGTAGATATATTTAATTAACTGATTGAGAGATATTTAAACCGAATTTGAAAGAAAAGAGGTATCAAATTATACTTGCGTTTCTAATTATAATCTGGAGGTCATGATGTGTTGCAGAAGGAAGCTTTGTATAAAGGACTACATGTGGCCTTATATGAAAGACCATGTTAAGAACTCTTTACAGCTCGGCGCCTATAGCTCAACTGGCTAAGGTGCCAGCCACATACACCTAAGGTGGCGGGTTCGAATCCCCAGCCCGGACCCGCCAAACAACAATCACTCTACAACCAAAAAATAGCCGGGCGTTGTGGCGGGCGCCTGTGGTCCCAGCTACTTGGGAGGCGGAGGCAGGAGACTCACTTGAGCCCAGGAGTTGGAGGTTGCTGTGAGTTGTAATGCCACGGCACTCTACCCAGGGGGACAGCTTGAG
>CAUYTI010160046.1:0-21521 GCA_963575145.1 Galago senegalensis
GGCGCCTGTGGTCCCAGCTACTTGGGAGGCAGAGGCAAGAGACTCGCTTGAGCCCAGGAGCTGGAGGTTGCTGTGAGCTGTAATGCCACGGCACTCTACCCAGGGGGACAGCTTGAGGCTCTGTCTCAAAAAAAAAAAAAAGAGTAAATGATCTCTGGGGTCCATGAAGGCATAGCTGCAGTCTATAGATGAACAGGAGATGAAAGTTTCATGTGAATTTTACTCTTGTCTACCAAGGAGATGAGCGTCTCTGTTAGACTCAGTCTTAGCACTAGGCAATAAAAGACTTATGTGAGACATCTAGAGCTGAACGCCTAGATAGTGGGAGTTAGATGAAAAATTAGGAATAGCCTTTAGCTACATGAAGCCACAAGCTGGCACTTAGTAAATCATTTTTAGTAAGTCTGCATTGTATTCTTTATTTAGGTGTGATATCTGTCCCATTTAGTGAAGTTGGCTGTGGCCATTTCTAGGATCTTCTCTGTTATGCTGGGTATATATATAAAGACAAGAATCCTTTGCTCACGTTTGGGCTAAACGTTGAAAAAAAAGGAGTATACGTGATCTATGTGTTTATGACTTAATAAAAAATGTGAGTTATAAGTAGTTTCTTCTCCAACACTACGCAAGGTCAATGCGGTCAGGAATGCTACAAGAGAAATAAATCCTGGGGCCACACAGTGGCACATTCTGGTTTCCTTCCTCAACGGGAAACATCTCCTTGCAGTGTTAGCCTTGAAGGTTATTGATCTTATACTTGGTAAAGAAGAGAAAGGGGGATTTCTTTCCACTATGTTTGAGAAAACTCAGGGGATGAGAAATCGCACAGTAGAACCAGCCGTTTCTCACCACGTGAGCACTGGTCACTTGTGGTAATTAACGTTTGGGAAGAATAATGTTAGACTCTGTTACTCCACACTGTCCCCTTAAAAGGAGAGTTTTAGCGGTGCTCTTTGGAAGAAAGACTTCTTATTTTTTAAAGATACTGTCGCAGATCACTGTGGGCTTTAATTGGTAGTGGCGATATCTGGCGAACCCTCTGGTTTGGCCACTTTTGCTGGGTGTACTTGATTTCACAGTTGTGGTTTTTAGGCAGGACAACATTATTTTGATCTAGCAATTTTCATGCAAATTAAAGGCTGAAAATGTGTGCTGCAAGCGTGAGATACCAGAGTCCTACATTTTATGTGGAAATCAATTTAAAAGAGGACCAAAACCCCAGTGGAGGAGGCTGTCGACTAGGCATTCCTTAAAATAGAGTGGAGAAAAGTCAAGGAAAGACCATGTCTGAGCGCTGACCACAACCCAGATGTTTTACGCAGCTTTTTTTCCCCCCTAGAATCCTCCCCACTACAGCTTTGCAAGGAGGAAGATACGATATACAGGTTATGGATGGGTTAGACCTGGTGAAATCTTTCTGGGAGAAATCCTTAGGGAAGTTTTGCATCCTCTGTCCTGTCTGCCTTGTCTAGAACCAACTTGAACCTCACTCTTTACGTCCTAGCCAGACAGGCTTTCTTGTACTTTCTTGATCTTTGCTCAGTCCCATTCCTTTTGGAAACCTTGACATGGGCTCTTCTCCCTGTCTGGAATCATTTCTCTGTCTTCTCGACTGTACTCTCCTTCATTAATAGTTTATGCCCGTTTCTCCTGCTGCTGTCCATCCGGGCAGGACTCAAAGTTGCCATCCCAGTTCTACAGCAGGGTCGTATGTTAGAAACTCTAAGAGAACTATGTTTCCCTTCAGGGAGCCCTTCCCTGGTTTATGGTGTGGGCTCCCTGAAATCATGACTTGTTCTGTCTACTCAGCATCAGCTGTGAGCTCTGTGAGAGCACAGCCCATGACGGGCGATGATCTGTGTGTCCCCAGCCCCTGACACATTGACCAACATCAATCCTCAGCATTTGTTAAAGGAGCAAACACGATCTATTTAGAACAACAATTTTCAGAGGTTCACAAAGAATTCAGTAGCAGAGTTGAAATTCAAACCAAGACTGTTGGATACCAAAGTCAGTTAATAGTGTTTTAAGAGTGTGGGTTCTGGGATGAAGATCCCCATGTACAAATCCTGACAGTGTCACCTCCTAGCTTTGTGATCTTGGGTATATTTAACCTTCTGTGACTTTGTTTCTTTATCCTAAAAAGGTGATAAATAATAGCGACTACCTCAGAGAGTTTTGGTGCCAGGGGCTGCCTCCTCCTCAGTGTATCAGACCATAATAAGCTGTGGTCATATCACACAGTGGGTGGAGTGTACACGAGGTGCCTGAAGTGAGCAGGTGCTTGCTTCTGTTTGAGAGTAGTGGACCAGGAAAAACTTCACAGAAAAGGTATCAAGTCACCCGGTCACACTTACCTGAAGGGAGCTGGACGAATGTCAACTCAGTGTAATTATACCATGCTCAGAAGAAGAGAGAATTGAGCAGCTGGAATGATTGCTCCGTACACCACCTCTAATAGCTTCTAGAGTGCTGTCTTGGGAGGTCTTGCCCTGGCTTATCCAGTATATATCTGCAATTGGAAAGATGGGATGGTCGGATCATATGGGATGGGCAGTTTCTTTCTCTGGAAGGTCAGCAATATATAACTTTTGTGCTTTTAAAAATCTCCAAGGAGATTTCTACAAAGACAGATACTTGGGTTCTATGGCTAATCATTTCCCCAAAGTTCAACATTATTAGCTATCTCTTTCTAACCTTATCTGAAAGATACGTTCCCTCAGAACAGAAGGAGAATTAGGCAATAATTTTCTCTCTAGTAAAAGATATTGACTTTTCTACAAATTCTGGTAACTAATGAAGGGGCTTATTTTATGACAGAAAAAGATCAGTGGCTTGGACAAAGCATCTCTCTAGGGCAGATATGGCATGTAAGGTTTCATCTTTTTTTTTTTTTTTGCAGTTTTTTGGCCAGGGCTGGGATTGAACCTGCCACCTCTGGTATATGGGGTCAGCACCCTACTCCTTTGAGCCACAGGTGCCACCCCTAAGATTTCATCTTTTAACACTGATCAGTTGGGGCTGCCCAGGGTACTGTGTGGAACAGGTGTTTAGGCTGCATTAGAGCTCGGCATCAAGTGTGCAAAGATGGATTAACCATGTCTACCACTGGTGCAAGAGGGCTAACGCAGGCACATGTCTATCTCCCCTATTCCAGATCATCACTTTCCAACCCACCTCTTCTATTTTGGGGAAATTACATTCTCATTGAACAGTCTGATTACTCATTTGTTTCCATGGATCCCTTGCTATTTATGTAGGTGTGATCTGAATGGCAAGGTCCTGTTTTTCAGTTATAAGATAGGTGTATCCTAATCCTAAATTAAAACCAAAGCAAACTAAACCCCAAAGCTTGACATTATAATTTACACCAACTGTTTAGAAGTTTGATTACATTGGACTAGTCCCAGAAATCATGATCACCTAACTGATAATGAAAATTACTCGGTGAGCAAATATGAACTTAAACATGATCTTCCCAGAAGACACTTTGTGTTTGGGAAACTGGTCAGCTATGCCTCTCTGACATCACTCTTTTCTTTCTCTTGGACTTCAATAATTATCAACTGGATAGCCTCAGAGAAAGATTCCAATGGGAAATAACTCATATGACCAGAAGGAAAGAAAAACACATATGAGGAAGAAGTTCAAGGGAAAAATATAATATAATGTTAAGAATAAGTGATACTCTTGATAATTTATCAAGATGGGGCTGAATATCTCTATAGTTGGTGAAGAATGAAAGTCTGGAGCATTCCAAAGAGCTGCCTGAGTCTACTTTTACCATCAGTGTGTGATTTAGGGACTGATAAAATAATGCCTTCTTGGCTCCAGAATAGACATTTGGTATTAAGTGTATTTTCCCACTTTTAAGGACAAGATGAGGCTAGTCTCTTTTCTAATGTGGTCATTGATCATTGGAAATAAGCATTTGGCAGGTGCAGTTACAGACACCCTTATAAAGGTGGGATGCACGTCAAGGAATCAGAACAATTTCATCTGCCTAGTTACAAGACTAGAAGGAAAATATTTCATGTTTTCATATTCTTCATGACTTGAAACAATTTTATAATCCCATAAATCTTCAAGCTCTGAGTGTATACCAGTAACTTGGACATAAATATATTTGGTAGGCTGTAATGATATTTATCTAATGGGACTGAGTCTCTGGCCAACTGCCCATGTATATTAGTTAGGGAAGTCATTTCCAAATTCTTAGATTTAACCCCCTTTTCTCCTAAATACCATATAATATAATTTAATAATACCTAAACAATTTTACTATCAGTTTCAGTTCACATTTTATGTAGCATAGTTATATAGGTAGGGTTTTCTGTTTTGTTTTTTTTTCTTTTTTTTGAGACAGAATCTCACTCTGTTGCCCAGGCTAGAGTGTCAGCCTACTTCACAGCAACCTTAAACTCTGGGGTTCAATCCATTCTCCTGCCTCAGCCACCAAGTAGCTGAGACCATAGGTGTTTGCCACAATGCCTGGCTAAGTTTTCTATTTTTTGTAGAGACAAAATCTTGTTTTTTCACAGGCTGTTCTTGAACTCCTGAGCTCAAGGGAACCTCCTACCTCAGCCTCCCAGAGTGGTAGGATTACAGGTATGAGCCACCACGCCTGGCCCACATGAATTTCTGAAGGGCATTTTTACTGGATATAGAATTCTGGGTTGATGGTTCTTGTCTTGCAGAAATTTAAAAATACTGTTGTTTTTTCTGATGTCCGTGGTTTCTGATGAGAAATACGTAGTAATTTGAATGGTTCCCTTGTATGTTACGTGTCTTATTCTTCTGGCTGCTTTCAAGATTATTCCTTTGTCTTTAGTTTGCAAGTTGTATTATGTCTGGGTATGAATTTCTTTGAATTTATCATGTTTAGTGTTTGGTGAGGACGGAGAAGAAAAAACAAACTGGCTATTTGCCTTATGCTTTGAGAACCATGCTCTCTAGTCTGACAAAAGACTCCCTTTCTTCACTTTTAAGCAACTACCTAGCCTCTGCAGAAGTATGGAAGGATTTCCTGGGGGCTGGGATAGAAACTTGCAACAAACAAACAAAAATAGAGACTTTTCTTGCTGTCTTTTATCTTGGGAGCCTCCTTTCCTGATCTTTGAGCCAGAAAGCCAGGTCTTTTCCTAAGCCCTTCTGGCCATGTCCTTGCATCTTTCTGGGCTTGAGGCTGAGTATGTGCCCCGGCTCGGTGATACCACAGAGGGAAAAGTGAGAAACTTACCATTAGTTGGTGGTACTGTGAATTCTGCCTTTCCCAAATCTGCCTGCTATCATTTTCTTTTCATAGTCCTCAGATAACAACTGCTCCATGCATTCTGTCCGGGGTTTATATTTGCACTCAGTGGAAAAGATAGGAAGTGTGCTTATTTCGTCTTGTCCAGAATTGGTCCCAATCTGTTTGAAATGTTCTTTCCTGCTTTATGACTCTCTGACAGGCCTACAGAGCTCCATACTCTCAATTAGTTCAATTTCTTAAATTTTAATATGGTTCAGATCCCTCAAGTTATACAATCTTCTACCTTCTTGCTGCTCTGGATACCTGGGAGTGCAGGAGAAAATTTTAGAGGAGAGAACTAAGATTCATTTATTCCGTGGAACAAAGGACTTTGTGCATTTCATCTCCACTATAGTCATTTTTTAATGTCCATCATTTTCTTATGTTAGAGAAGAGAAAAATTTAGTTCACCAAAGTCACGTAACTGCGTAAGTGGTATCTCCAAACTCAGGTTATTTTTCTGATTCGAAAATCTGAGTTCTTTTCTTCATATCATGCTGAAAAGAGACTGCCCTCATGTTTTCAAAATGGTGCATATTATTGGAAATTGCCTATAATATTTTATAATCCAATGATATTTGAAAATGCAGTAAACATACTGGTTTTGTGTTCATCTGAAAGAGGGCCTGCTGTCTTGGTCTAGGGGTACTCAAGGACCCACTGTCCTCTAATTCTCTCTTAAGATCTTTTTTTAAGGCTGGTACAGTGGCACACACCTGTAATCCTAGCACTCTAGGAGGCTGAGGTGGTGGGTTACTTGAGCTCAGGAGTTCGAACCAGCCTGAGCAAAAGCAAGACCCCATTTCTAAAAATAGCCAGGTGTTGTGGTAGTCCCAGCTACCCAGACGCTGAGGCAAGAGGGTCATTAGAGCCCAAGGCACTCTACTGGGGGCAACTGAATAAGACTTCATCTCAAAAAAAATATCTTTTTTTACAAAAAATGTTGTGATTTCACTAATAACCACCTGATTCCATAGTAGAATATTTGGTCTTAGAAGTTCAGGCTTTCAGTTTATCAAGAAAGGAACCAGCAACATTTAAGTTAGACTGTTTAGCTTGGACTGAATATTAGTCTCATAAATACTAATTTGTGAGATGTCACTGGGGTCTGCGAGGATAAGTGGATTGACCTTTGGCGAGTGTGTAGCTGAGGAGCCAACTGGGCTGCCCTGTTGTCAGGAAATCCCTGAGATAATGGATTTGACACGGTGGGAGAAGGAGATCTGCTGTCCTCGTTGCCTGATGAGATTGTCCTGGTGGCAGTTACATGTATTCTTTGGCAAATAGCCATTTCCACAGTCCCAAACCAGCAACAGTTGAGCGGTTGAGTTCCAGACGGAGCAACTCTGAATTTCTGGCAGGCTCCCAGAGTTAGTGATATGAAGGAGCTCTATGAAGATCGGGGGAAAGATAGTGAGTGAGGTTAGCCGGTCAGACAGCAATTGTTAGCTTTTAAAAAAATAGGTAAGACTTGTCTCAAAGAGGGGTACCCTGGGATATGCAGACTATCTGAAATATATAGGATTGTTTGTCTCTGCATTTTCTAGGGAGGGGGTGATATTTCTTTAACTTGGTCAAGGATTTCCAGCAAAGAATCCCTGCTCTATCTGGTAGGCAAGTGCAGAACTGCCAAGTCAGAGTCTGTGCTGTGCTCAGAGGGAATCATGAATAATAACAGATAAAGTGTGAAGTGGCCAGCTGAGAGCCTCCTCCGCTGAGGAATGGCCACGCATCCATTCAAGGCACTGTTAAAAGATCAGATGGTCTTGGGGGCTTTAGCTCCATCAGATGGTGGTTTATCTGATTTCAGTTTGAGAGTGATGATGTGAAGACTGATAGCAAGATGAAAAAACCCGTGTTCTGTAGGGAATTTGGATGAAGCTGTTAGGAAAGCTGTCTGTCTACTATTTCCTTCAACTCTTCAGCAATTCTAAAATTATTCATAGCCATTATGCACATATTTACATATTGCCTTTGAAATAAGATAGATTATAGGTGAAGACAAGTTGCGTGGCATGACTGGATGAGGTTGACCTTGGGAATTTTGATAGTAAGGAGAATGGGAGAACATAATTCATGTCAAAGGGCATGGACTCTGGGAGTAAGAATCCCTGAGCCTGATTCCTAGACCTAGTAGTTACCCACTGCATATCCTTTGCCATTTTGCATATGTCCATTTTACAGGTCATAACACTGAGGCTGAGAGTTTAAGAACTGGTTGTTGTGGAAGCTCTGAACAAGATATTTCAAGTAAACATGCTTGATACATAGAAGGTGTCCAGTGAGTGTTAGCTGTTAATGGGATTATGATTATTATCAAAGTGGAGACCTGAGATTTCAGAAGCCTTGAGGGGGCTGGTAACATTGGGGAAATTCTAAGTCCTAGCAGCTGATGACTTTCCTACATGTCAGAGTGTTTCAGAGACTAACGCTACAGACAGAGATAGTGGTCAAGGGGGGTAAAGTTGATGGAGAGTCAATGGATATAGGATTTGGGAAAACAGATGGCTGGCAGGCTGTATTGGGAAATTTCTAAATCTTAGTGACTTGATGTAGAAAGTCATGTCAATCAATCATGAGACTCTTAGAAGCTCCCTCTTAATATATGATAAATCCCACACATCTCATAACTCTGATTTGTTGGCATTATTCTTTTGTAAATCAGGTAAAACTCATTATTTTCTAAGGTATGTTTTAAAATTTGTAATCACTTTTGAGTCAGACTGCTTCTTCCCATTTTTATTCAGGGGCTTTGAGATTTTTTCTTTTATGATAGGGATCTGATTTGCTATCTTGATGAACTGTTACGGCCTTAGCTCTGAGAAACCCTGGGTGTGTGCGCAATGACCTTCGAATGCTCTAGACCAACCTTCAAAATTTCACTCCATTAACCCAAGTGTGACAGTCAGAAACGGGTCCAAATATTATGAAAACAATGCAGTCATGATCTGTAATCATTTTCCTTCACTCCAACTCCAGACAAAGCATGTTATTTACCCCCTTGAACTTAGCCATGATTTAAGCATGATATGTTATCATTTGAATGTCTGTGGTCTTACTCAAGAATTCAGTGATGAAAAACCAGGACCCATGAAAAATGGCCCGTGGTAAAAGCCTATATTAAGAAAACGTTCAGAAAGAGATTAAGCTAATTGCAGCTAGGGGACCGTGGGTTGTGAGAGACTTGACTTGTGTTCCTATTTAGGGTTACAGTCTCTGAATGCTTTTCTTTTCTGTGTTATAAAGGAGTTTGCCTGAGTATGAAACAGGAGAATTTTGGTTAAGTGAATGCTGGTGATGGTGTTGTGGGATGTATACGTATATTTTAATTTATTGTTTTCACCAGTGGCAACATTTCACTTTTAAATGGTCCGTATACTTGATTACCGAGGTAGTTAATGTTGGTGTGTGTGTAGTGGTACTGGGGATTAAAGCAAAGATCACCTAGAACTAGGGAAAGCAATTGCTGAGAATAATATTTTTGTGACTATAAAGGAAATATTGGGTTTGAATATCCAGATTCCAGAAATCTGGGGTCATGAAGGAATCTAATAATTGACTAAAGAAAGTTATTTTTCTTGATACTGTCGTCTTTTTAAGCTAAGCACTTTCCTATTTTCCTTATTGTAAAAGTCACGCTCCTGCTTAGAAAATCTAGAAACGATAAAAAAGAAGAAAATGAGAAGCACCCACTATCTTTGGCATGAAAATAAACACTGATAACAATTCTTTGCATTTTTTGCAAGCCAGACAAAATTGTTTATTTTTATGCAGTTGCTGCTGTTGTGAATGCACCATTGTGTGACCATATCACTGCTAAAATACTATTTGAAAAACACAGTTGGAAGTAGCTTAAGGAGAGCAGCTCCCACATGTCAGAAACAGAGCTCTAAGGAAAGGTGCTTAAGGGGACGCCTTCGTCTGATAGATGCTGAATGTGGCATCCCAGTCCTGATAAGTGACTACGTGGTTTTGAGGAGAAAGGTCTCATGGCTTTGGATCTAGTGTTGATTTCTACTCTTATTTCTGCCATATGTTGAATGACAGTGAGTCCCTTTTCAGAACCTCAGCTCCCCATCTTCCGTGTTGAGATGCTGTCTACTGGAGGTTGAGGGTGCTATCTCTAGAATTAGCACCTTAGTATCCTGGAACACAGGTTCATATCTTCTTTTATTTTTTACACTGCCACTCTTTCCACACCTTTGTATGAAGTTGTGACTATCCTGTATTCCAGACATCGGCACATTTTCTCATGTAGCGTGTACTGTCTCCCTGTGAAACAGGTGCCATTGTTACCCTCATGCTGTAGACTAGGAACACAAACCGCTGGGGGAAGGAAGGTGACAGGGCTGAGCTTTGCTCTGTTCCCTCAGCTCTCCCCAAAACAGGCTGCCTCAGAGGGACTGAGCAGTCATCACCTAGAGCTGGACGCTCATGGGTCAGTCTGCAAGTTACTTGGTTACTTACTCACTGGCTGATAGAATAATGCCCACCCACTCTAAAGACGCCCATGTCTTACTCCTCAGCATCCATCAATATGTTACACAATGAAGAGAAATTAAGGCTGTTGATGGAATTTAGATTGCTAATCAGCAAGGCTTAACATAGAGAGGGTGACAGCTTTCTCCGATGGTCCCAAGCATCTTTAAAAGTGGAAATAGGAGGAGAAGAGGAGATATTATTTTGGTTAAACTTTGGTCCCTGGAGACTAGTCTTCATAACATCCCTTGATCTTCTATGGATTTCACCCCTAGTCCCATCTCTTGGCAGAGAGCCAGCCCTTGTGGGGTGCTCAGAAAAGAAACTAAAGGCATCTACATGCCTCAGTTCCCCTTTTCTCCATTTCTGAAGTTATGTCTTCCTTCTTTTATCCTATGTGGGGGGGAAAGAAGTCCTCAATTTTTTTTCTAAAACCATTTTCTTTCAACTTTGCTAATGGTCTTTCACTTTTCTCACTTCTCTGGGAAGTTATTTCCTAATTTTTCACTCCCCCTGTGCTGTTTATTCCCTTCTCCCTACCTATATTTATGTGCAAATGTTATCATCGTATAAAAACTTTCCCTAATATCCCACTTTTCATCAAGGTCAAATGACCTTTAAATGACCTTCAAGTGACCTTGAAACAACCTGCAATGACCTCCAAATGGCCTTCTAGGACCTTAGAATGACCTCCAAATGATCTTCAAATGGCCTTGAAACATCCTCCAAATGACTTACAAATGACCTCAAAATACCTTGAATTGACCCCCAGATAACCTTGAAGGCCCCTCCAAATGGCCTTGAAATGAGCTTGAAGTGACTATGAGTGTCCTCCAATGTTCCAATGCAGTATAACAACTACTTACATCATATTTACATTGTATTGAGTATCTTAAACCAGAGACGATTTGAAGTATATAAAAGAATGTATATAGATTATGTGTAAATAATATGCCATTGTATATGAGAGACCTGATCATCTGATTTTGGTAGCTGTAGGGGGTGAGGTCCAGGAACCAATCCCCTGGGATATCAAGGGATGACTTACTATAGCCTTTTTTATTTTTTATTTTATTTTTTTACTTTTTTGAGACGGAGCCTCAAGCTATCCCCCTGGTAGAGTGCCATGGCATCACACTCACAGCAACCTCCAACTCCTGGGCTTAAGCGGATCTCCTGCCTCAGCCTCCCAAGTAGCTGGGACTACAGGCGCCCGCCACAACTCCCGGCCATTTTTTTGGTTGCAGCCATCATTGTTGTTTGGCGGGCCCCGGCTGGAGATTTGAGCCCACCACCTTAGGTGTATGTGGCTGGCGCCCTAGCCGCTTGAGCTACAGGCGCCGAGCCAGCCATTTTTTTTTTTTTTTTTGAGAGTTTCACTTTGTCACCCTGGGTAGAATGATGTGGTATCACAGCTCACAGCAACACCAAACTCTGGGCTTAAGTGATCCCCTTGCCTCAGATTCCCAAGTAGCTGGGGCTAAAGGCACCCTCTATAATGACCGCCCTCTATAAATTTTCTGATTTCACAGGAAGGACAGAGATTGAAAGATGAGGAAGCATTTCTCTGGTAATCCCAGTAAGAAAGGGATGCCAGTGAAAACCATCAAATTATACAGACCCATAGCTTTAAAAAGGCTCTCACATGTGTAAATCAGATTGCAGCTACATGTGAGCTATTCTCTAAACATGGCCCTAACTAATATCCCCCTTCCTATATAAGGATGATGGACTTTCTATCAAAAGGCAGAACTTGTCTTCTCTGAATCCAAGCTGAGCTGGATCTAGTTTTTCTATTTTTAGTAGAGGTGGGGGTCTCACTCTTGCTCAGGCTGGTCTCAAACTCCTCAGCTCAAGGGATCCACTTACCTTGGCCTCCCAGAGTGCTAGAATTACAGGTGTGAGCTACTGTGCCTAGCACTGTCATCTTTCTTAATTAAAATTAATACATTTCATTAAACCGATATTTAATGAAGATTTACTATGTAACAGGGATATGAAATGAAAATTCCCTTAGTAGAGTTTACATTTTGTAGGAAGACATATAATAGACATAATATTAGTCAGTTACAGATGCACAGAGAGCATTAAATCTGGGTGGAATGTGCTGAGCTTGCTTGTGATTTAGGTAGGGCAGGTAGAAAAGGCATCACATCTAAAAATTCCTTGTTCAGAGAGGGAAATCTAGGGCCATTCTGTCACCTTCAGGTCTTCTGATCACTCAAGATTCAGAAATACATAATCCTTTTTCATTACCATTTTCCCTTTAGCACTCCCTTCGGGAAAGGTAATTGGACTCTGAGAATTCCAAGCCCCCTTTCAGGGCTGGAAAGTGATGACGAGAGACGCTCTGCAGAGCAACAGAGGTTCTTATCAGAAATGTCACGAACTTCACAAGACTCCCAGATTTTCAGATCACAAACTTCCATATCGTGGCTGTGTCTCCACAGTCTTGTTCCTTTGGCTCCCACCGTGGCACGGTGCATTTATGTGCACATGTGTGCGCTTATCTGTTCAGGGTGTGTCATACATGAATGTCAGCTCACTGATTCTTGTTATTTCCAGCTCATTTTTCACCCTTCAACCTTAGCGAATGAGGTCATGAGGAGAGAAGTGATGTTGAGGATACAGGCAAAAAGCAGCTGAGCCAGCACTGAGTGCTGCTCCATGGCTCTTGTTTCCTTTCTTGGTTTTAAAAGCTAAGATGCTGGTCGTATGCATCTTACAGTAGCCTACGCCATGTGTAGCCTCCTCCTCCCCTTTCCTCATCCTGCAGTGTCTTCTCCTCCATGTGGACCCTTTCACTCTAATTTATGCAAAATTACATCCCATTCTTTGGTCCCTTCTGGAGAGTCAGGGGATTCTTCCTTCTAGAATGGAGTTTCTTAGAGCTCACTGTCTGGATATGGATCCTCCCATCTGTGTGGGGCAGAAACCCCAACCTTGTGGGTCATCCGGACCTGAGGCACAGAAGCCCCAATCAGTGTTCCCATTTGTCTCCCACAAAAACACCAGAACCTCCATTTGGGTTCCTCACAGCCCCCATGCAGACGCCCCAGTGCTTACTTTCTTGTAGAACTGTGGGCATCTCTTTCTTGGTCCCAACGAAGGAACAAAGAGGACCTGGCTCAATGCACATAAGCCTTGACATTCCTTTTTAAGGATGTCCTTTCTACCCTTCCTTTCTCAACTTGGCTTCCCCTTACTCCTTCCCAGAAATTCAGATTTGTTTGCCAATTCATTCATTCACTATATTCATTTCCTAGGGCTGCCAAAACAAACTACTGTATATGAACTTGGTGGCTAAATGCCATATGAATTGATTCTCTCACAGTTCTGGAGGCTAAGAGGTATAAACATCAAAGTGTTCGTCTGAAAAGTCTCTCTCCTCCTTTTTGGTGACTTCAGGCTACTCTTGGCATCCCTTGGCTTGTTGACTCATTACCCCAGTGTCTGTCTGTGTCTTCATATGACCTTCATCCCTTGGAATCATAATTCTTTCTCTGCCTTTCTTTTATAAAGGAGGCCTGCCATTGGATTGAGGACCCATCCTAAATTCGAGGCAATCTCATCTGGGGATCCTTAATGATTATACCTGCAAAGACCTTATTCCTGAAAAAATAAGGTCAATTCACAAGTTCCAGAGGTTAGGAAATGAACATATCTTTTTTTGGTGTCACCCTTCAACCCTCTAAATTCACTAATACATGTTTATACTTGCCCTAGGGGTGACATAAGTTTATTTTATGTCATCTCTAGGGTAAGTATTTCACTCAGGCTTTAGGAAAATGTGAACAGGACAAATTTTCTGATTTCACAGGGAGGACAGAGATTGAAAAATGAGGAAGCATTTCTCTGGTAATCCCAGTAAGAAAGGGATGCCAGTGTGTCATCTGGAATGTTCTCCTTTGCACAAAGAAAACCATCAAATTATATAGACCCATAGCTTTAAAAAGGCTCTCACATGTGTAAATCAGATTGCAGCTACATGTGAGCTATTCTCTAAACATGGCCCTAACTAATATCCCCCTTCCTATATAAGGACGATGGACTTTCTATCAAAAGGTAGAACTTGTCTTCTCTGAATCCAAGCTGAGCTGGATCTGTGACTCCCTTTTTCAACAAAAGTGGAGGATGTGGTGTTCTGGGAGCTCCAAGTTCAGGCATGAAGAAGACAAGGCAGTTTCTACTTTTTCCCTCTTGCCACAGTCACTTTGGGGTTCCTGAGCCACCATGTAAGGCGGAAGTCTGGCAGCCCCTTTGGAGCATTTGGCCAGGAGATGCTATAAGACATGAGCCACCCCAGTTGGGCTTCCAGATGACATCAGCTCCAGCTGCCATCTGACTGCAATGACATTAAAGACCTCAAGAAAGACCAGAGGAATTGTCCTCCTAAGCCAACTCAACCCACGGGAATGTCTTGTCATGCAGTGACAGATAACCAGAATAGACTCTGAGCTTCATTTTCCCATGACATGAGCAGCCAAGATGGAATTGTGCTTTACAGTGTTATTCTAAAAACAACCAAATTGATACCAATGCTTCAATTGTACTAGATGCCAATTGGCACCAAAACAAGGCATAGAGTAGCCTATTTAGGGGTAGATTCAAAGACATCCCCTTGCCACAGGTCACACCTTTTCCCAGGCAGCCTCAACCTAATGACTGATCAATGTGGAAACATAAAGGCCAGGACATTTTAGCTCCCGAGTGACCTGTGTGGGCCTGCTGAGGCTGTCGTGAGCCCTGCATCATAGTTTAATTTCTCCCTTCCATCCTTACTGATCTAATAAATGTCCTGCAAGCTGAAAAAAAAATAAAAAGAGCCATTGTCCCTATGCACATATATACACATGTATGTACCTGTGTATATGTGTTGTATATGTAAAGGTCAGTTTCTCCAAAAACAGAATTGCAGACAGGGATTCGGGGCATGGGATTAACTGAGGGAAGGCTCTTTGAAACAAATATAAAAGAGATGAAGCCAGAGAGAAGGGTAACATGCTGAATAAGGATGTGGTCTCTGGTGAAAGTCTATTCTTAATCTACCTAATTCATGAGAGAAGAATTAACGGACTAGGAGTATACCACGTAAATTGCATCTCAGGATAGTCCCTACCTTGGGACAAGAGTGACAGTCTTATTTACTCCATTACCAGGCATGCAGCTGCTTCTGGGGTGGAAGGAATAACTTCTGAGTGAGGAGATTCCTCTCACTACATTATAGGGTGATCATAAGACTCAAAATAAAACACAGCAGGGCTTTGACAAGAGGACCTGGCTTATGGTAAGCACCCAATCAATCTTCTCTCTGGTGTTAATATTTCCCAAGGTTATTCTTTTATTTTTTGAGACAGAGTCTTATTATGTCACCCTCGGTAGAGTGCTGTGGGGTCATAGCTCACAGCAATCTGAAACTCTTGGGTTCAAGCAATTCTCTTGCCTCAGCCTCCTAAGCAGCTGGGACTGCAAGCCCCCACCACAATGTATGGCCATTTTTTGTTGCAGTTGCCATTGTTGTTTAGCTGGCCCAGGCCAGGTTTGAACCCACCACCCTCATTGTACATGGCTGGTGCCATCACCACTGTGCTATGGGTGCTGAGCCCCCAAGGTTATTTTTAATATCACTTTACTTTGCAGGCATTTTAATGTCTGAAGGTAAAAAAAATACTTGACCATGTTCATATGATACTTGACCATTTTAATGTCTGAAGGTAAAAAAAATACTTGACCACGTTCATATGATAAGTTAGTGTCAAAACTACAATAGAATCCTTTGCCATGAAACCAAATCTTACCTTCATTGCAAACTAGATCAGCTGTAGTATATAATATTTTGGCTTACTAATAATTCATGGCTTATTTTCTTTCAATCCTAGAAGGTGTGTTATAAGTAAAGAAATAGTCTGGTTGATTTCAACAGAACACAGGGAACTTAACTAGAAGATGGGTCAGAGTTTTAAATAAACTTTCCTCTGTAAAGTGAGAAATGTGCCTGTGTAGAGATGCTATCTCCAAGGTCAAACATCTCTCAACCTGCAAGGCATGGAAATTGTGGAATGGGGTTGTCAGAAATTTTACACATTCATAAATATTGATAGGCTGACAAGGAATTTTAATTTTGAGATGTCTGACTCTGATTATTCCTGAAACATAAACACCTTTTTATTCTCCCCTTAGGCCAAAGATCAAAGTTGAGCTGTCGTCTTTCAGATAAGGTGTCTGACTGCTAGATGTAAGCCAGATTTGTACACGTCTCTGCCCAGGGAAGCTCACCATTCAGTTGTCAGAGGAGCAAATGAGAAAGCCTTTGCCTGGGACCTCTTCCTTTGTTTTGCTGTGTCCTTCTCGGCCAAACACCAGGGGAGAACTTGTGTAGGTGAATCTCCCACTTTGGGTGGATATAGGCAGGGTTCTTCTGTGTAACCTTTTGCTTTTCAAAATACAGGCCTCCAGCATCTTCCCAGTGCATTTACAACAAAGTCTGAGCTTGCAGCTATGGCCACAAAGGCCTTACAATCTTTCCCTCTTTTCCCTCTCTTAGCCAGCATGCCTCTTGCCCACCACCCCAGCCACAGAATTCTTTCCATACCTGTAGCATCCTCTCTACCCTTTCCTGTCTGAAGGATTTTGCCCATGTCCTTCCGTCTTGTAGGATGTCCTTCCCAGACCTGCTGAAAGTTTATCTCATCGAGGCCATTCTTGACCATCACGGGTCACCAATGTTACTCTGTGTCACAGTGCCCTGCTTTGTATTTTCCTTCAGGAGTTTTATCTTAAAGGGTAAATATTGATCTGCTTCTTTCATTAATGTCGTGAGAGCAGAGACGACATTTGTCTTGTCTCCACCCTCTATTTCAACCTCCTGTTGAGTGGCCTTCATTATTCTTGTTGTGTTCTGGTTGTGTGCCGTATGATGGTTGTTCAAGAAAAAAGAGTTCCAAAATGGCTTTGCAGGGTGGAGTAGGCACTGGTATCAGCATATAACTCCCCAAGGGGAGTACTATGAAGGGGAGTATAGTGGTATTCAGCAATAAGGTGTGTAGTGCTTTTTCTAGGATGAGTTTGTGAACTTAATTGTCAGACCTTATATTCAGGGAAGTTAACCTATTGCCAGCTGGGGGGTAAAATACTTACAGGCTTCCTTTTTCATGCTCCAGTTGCACCTGTGTTGCATGCTGGCTAATTCTATCTCTGCGGCACCCATACACTTAGGTTCTTTAATGGATTAGCACAATGTTGAATCTTTTTTGTAAATGACATTCAGAACCCTAAGATGGGGATTATGAATAGTGCAGCTAATGTTTTCAAGTTTCAGTGTATATTTTGAGGAGGTATCTCAAGAGTACCCTTTGAACACTCATTATTAAAATATTTACAAGAGAAAAAAAAGGAAAGGAGTTATAATAAGAAAAAGTAGGGGAGTGGCTAAGAATGGCATACCCACAGCATAGATGTATTATTAAATCTTAAATTGTTAAATCACATTGAATTTTTAATAATACACATGTATCAGTCAGCTTTTTGGGATGCTATGCAACCTTTCTATCTCATGGAATGTTATATTCGACAGTGCTGATCTGTAAAATAATTCAGAAGAAATCTGAAAGAAAACAATTCTTACATGTGAATTCTCTAATTTGTTCCACTGGTCTGTCTGGATTTTTATGCCAGTACCATGCTGTTTTGGTTCCTATAGGCTTGTAGTGTGGTTTAAAGTCTGATAAAGTGATACCTTCAGATTTGTTCCTTTTGCTTAACATTGCTTTGGCTATTTGGGCTCTTATCTGGTTCCAGATAAAACATAGAATTATTGTGCCCATTTACATGTTCCTGACTAGGAAAATAGCACATTTTCACCATGCCCTTGCTCAGCCCTCTGAAACTTGCATTAGATAGTGACACTGCCCATTTTTTTCATTGCTCTGCTATCTCTGAAACAGTTATCAGTGAAGAATGTTACATCCTTCACAAATGGCTTCCTATTTTTGATATATATACACATATATATGTATATATATGTGTGTGTGTGTGTATATATGCTTTTTTACTAGAGTGTACCCCTTATGGAAATAACCAGAACCAAATGTAATTAATAAAAATAACAATCATGTCCACTGCTCTTCATGAAATTTTCACAGTATGCTAAACACATGTGGCTGGTATCAAGAGTATATGTAATGTCAAAAAATAACCATTTCTGTTTTCATGTAGAATGGATACTAGCAATTCTCTGCCCACCCCCGCCCGGCATACCACACCACACTCAGACTTTTTTTTGGTGGCGTACAATCCATCAGGACTTTTAAGGCAGATGGCAGCATTTCACTTTCATTGCTGGATGAAGTTTCCAATGAAAATTAAAGATTAATGATGTAAAGTATCTAAAAGTTAATAAGAAGAAAAGTCCAGGACTCTCAAACATTTGTAAACAGTGTAAAGCTTTCTACTGATCAAATGGCTGCAGACAGGGAAAGCTAATACCAATGCTATAAAAACCAAGGGATAACCTTTCATTGCATGTCTGGTGCTGAGCTCTTAGTATTTGATGAATGACTACCTTGTGCCAGGGGGTCATTGGGGAGTGTCTGGGTCTTTCATGTGGTTGGGACAGCTGTGGGCAATCTGTGGCTATAGATTACCCTGCTGAGAGAGACATCTATGTGTGAAGGCAACATCATACACTTAGGGGGCATCAGAAAATAGATGAATATCAAGGACCAATTTACATCTTGGGAGAAGTCTTTGTGGAATTTCAACTCGACAGAAATCAGCTCCTTGGCTTTTGATGTCTCCTTGAAATGATATCATTTTGTCTTTGATTTGGTATTTACATGAGGGCCATTAGGTTTTGCTATCCATCGTCCCTGTCATCCTCAAGCTGTGTGAGGTAGGCACTGTGTACACTGCCTTGTCCTCCTACAAAGGCTCAGAGAAGCTCAGTGACTTGACCAAGGTGGTGGAGCTAATGAGAGGCTGAGTGGGACTTGAACCTGGGACTGATTCCAAAGCTTGTGTTACCATGCAATCAAAAGTGAACCATAGCTTTTGGTGAATGTAAGACTTCTTGCTTTCCTGTATTAAGAGCTATTGTTTATTTTCATTAGGGAAGGCTGTCAGGGGAAGGGTAGGGTGTTTCTCTTGACTCTGAAATCCAAAAGGGGTCAACTATTAACCTCCATTTCCCTTTCTCCTTTGTCTTAATATCCCCAGTTGGATCAGGAACCAGAGGAATGGGTTTCCTTTCATTGTTTTTGAGAAGGAAATGCTTGCTGAACTTTGACATCAGTGTTCACAATTGCCAGAGACCCTCAATTTATTATTTGTGTCCCAGGAGTCCTATATAAATTTCCTTTGAAAACAGTCTCCTCATCAATATTAATAATCTCTTGATGTTGTGCACACTTTGTGCTGATCAAAATCCTCCGTGTATGTGACCTCATTCCATCTTTAAATTATTATTGGAAGTCTTATATGTGTGAAATGTTGTGTGAGAGGTAGGTGGAATCAAAAGACATATATGCCTCCCTTAAGAGTTCAATCCAACATCTAACCTGATACCACGAGGTAGACCAGATACTGTCCCATTTTTACGCACCATTATTCTCCTCCATGTAACCTTTCTGTCTCACCTCCTACAACTTCTGTCATCCTTTCTACTCTTATCAGCGTTTTTGTATTTATGCTTCCTTAAACATTTATGAGTAATTCAACATTGCTCAGTTTCACCTCTAAGCTTTTTCTCACTCTTCCTTTCTTCTTGATCCTTTTTTCTGACGCTTTTCTATATTTCCAAATAGGACCCATCTGTTAAAACCCAAGGTAAGGTCTCCACCCTCACAGTTATTCAAAGACTGACTGGCCTCTTCTTCCTCTCAATTTTTACTGCAGTTATTGTCAACATCATGTGTTTGGGGCTTGGAATAAATGCCCCTTGATAGAAACACATTTTGTTGTTCCCAAGTAGTTGGCTTCGTGGCATATCTATAAATACAAAAAGGAAAAGCCGGTTGAGGGTTGTTGTAAATAAATATATTAAAATATTGTTCAGTGTGCATGATTCTTACTGAAAAGAATATTATTGGTGGGATTGCAGCCTCTTTGGAAAGAAGTACAGAGAGTCCTCAAAAAAGTAGAAGTAGCCTTTCCATTTTACCCTAAAATTCCATTCTTATGTATCTACCCAGAAGGAAAAAAAAAATTATTTTACCATAAGGACATTTGCACTGGAACATTCATTGCAGCTCAATTCACAATTGCCAAGATGTGGAATCAACCCAAGTGTTCATCAACCCATGAATGGATTAATAAACTATGGTATATGTGCACCATGCAATACTATTCAGCCATAAAAGATGGAGGCTTTAAATCTTTTGTACTTACCTGGATAGATTTGGAGAACATTCTGGAATGGAAAAGCAAGTATCCAATGTACTTAATGCTAATATGAAGCCAGCAGATGAACAATTGTACTCCTACACAAGAGAAAAACACAACTACGTCCAAATGTGGGGTGAAGGGGGAGGAAGAAGGGGGAAAGGGGAGGAGGAGGAGGTTTGAGGTACGACCACCTAACAGGCACAATGCCTATTGGATGAAGGGCTCAACTACAACTTGGACTCTATCTAACAAATGCAAACCTAATTGTACCCGTATATCAATCTAAAATTAAAAAAAAATACTGGGAATAATTCAGAATCCAAACTGGAGATTAATGCCATATTTAACATCAAGATATGTATTATTGGCTCAGTGCCTATAGCTCAACCGGCTAAGGCGCCAGCCACGTACACCTAAGGTGGCGGGTTCGAATCCCCAGCCCGGACCCACCAAACAACAATGATGGCTGCAACCAAAAAATAGCCGGGCATTGTGGCGGGCGCCTGTGATCCCAGCTACTTGGGAGGCGGAGGCAAGAGACTCACTTGAGCCCAGGAGTTGGAGGTTGCTGTGAGCTGTAATGCCACGGCACTCTACCCAGGGGGACGGCTTGAGGCTCTGTCTCAAAAAAAAAAAAAAAAAAGATATGTATTATTTAGCCAGCAAAATATCGGCATACATAGTTTTAATTGATTGCCAACATCTAAAGATTGGGAGATCTGACATAGCAGTCTAGATGTGTGGCTTCACGTGAAGTTCTTGAAAAGCCAGAGGGGACACGTGGCCTGCTTTTTGCATGGTGACCATCTATCTGCCGGGGCTGAGAAGCATGGAGGTGGACGACCATCCCTTTACCGTTTATCATCACATTCATCCTGATTAGTTCTTACAACAGTGTTAAAAAGAAAGTGAAGTTTTCTTCTGACCTACGGCTCTGTCTCAGGGAACAAAAAAATGAGCCTGAAAGATCTTGGAGCATAACAGATACATGTTAAGTGGATAAACGATATTTGTAAAGCTGTTATGAACTTGGTTCTGAGAAGGCCATCAGCAAATTTGGACACATTTCTAAGGAGCTAATCACACTTGTCACTAAGGGCAAAACCAGTCCTTTCCCTCCTTGCATGTAGGCACAACGCACAGGAGATGACTACTATTGATTTATGGACTAAATACATAATGTCTGATAATCCGCCATTGCGCAATCTTTTTTAAAGAGTGTGCTAACACTCCTACACTGCTGGTGGGAATGTAAATTAATATGTTCCTTTTGGAAAGACATCTGGAGAACACTTAGAGAACTAAAAATAGACCTGCCATTTGACCCTGCAATTCCTTTGTTGGGTATATTCCCAGATGACCAAAAATC
>CAUYTI010160049.1:0-13250 GCA_963575145.1 Galago senegalensis
GATTGGGAGTAGTGCTAGTTGTTCACAGTATTGTACACTGTTTGGATTGAAGTTGGTGTTTAGATATGACCCCGGTGAGGAGGGCACGTGGAGTCTAGAAAGACCCCGGGGAGGAGGGCATGTGGAGTCTAGAAATGACCCCCGGGAGGAGGGCACGTGGAGTCTAGAAATGACCCCCGGGAGGAGGGCACGTGGAGTCTAGAAATGACCCCCGGGAGGAGGGCATGTGGAGTCTAGAAATGGGGGACAAGGAGTAGCCCATCCTGGGAAGATCAGAGAAAAAACCTTCAGGCAGAATGCTCACCATCCTTAATCATCAGAGAAGTGCAAATCAGAACTACTTTGAGATATCATCTAACACCAGTAAAATTAGCCCACATCACAAAATCCCAAAATCACAGATGCTGGTGTGGATGTGGAGAAAAGGGAACACTTCTACACTGCTGGTGGGATTGCAAACTAATACGTTCCTTTTGGAAAGACATCTGGAGAACACTTAAAGAACTAAAAATAGACCTGCCATTTGATCCTACAATTCCTCTATTAGGTATATATCCAGAAGACCAAAAATCACACTACAACAAAGATATTTGTATCAGAATGTTCATTGCAGCCCAATTCATAGTTGCTGGGTCATGGAAGAAGCCCAAGAGCCCATCCATCTACAAATGGATAAATAAATTGTGGTATACATACACTATGGAATACTATGCAGTCATTAAGAAAGATGGAGACTTTACCTCCTTCATGTTTACATGGATGGAGTTGGAAAATGTTCTTCTTAGCAAAGTATTCCAAGAATGGAAGAATAAGTATCTAATGTACTCAGCCCTACTATGAAACTAATTTATAGCTTTCACAGGAAAGCTATAACCCAATTTTAGCCCAGGAACGTGGGAAGAGGGGGAAGGGAAGGGAAGGGGGAGGGCAGGTGGAGGGAGGGTGATTGGCGGGATCACGCCTATGGTTCATCCTATAAGGGTACATGTGAGTCTCTCTAAATGTAGAATATAAATGTCTTAACACAATAACTAAGAAAAAAACATGAAGGCTATGTTAACCAGTTGGATAAAAGTACTTCAAATTGTATACAGAAACAGTACACTGTACCCCATGATAATATTAATGTACACTGCTATGATTTAATTAAAAAAATAGAAAGGAATAACTGCAAAAAAAAAAGAGAAAGAAAGAAAGAAAGGGCAGCTTTGAGGGAACTCCAGAGAAAGGCAGCCAGTGAACTGGGGTGGAGAATGAGAGAAGGGGGTAGAAATGTCACGTGGAGAGTCTGGTGGGATCAGATCACAGAGCCTCGTTGCCTGATATGAGAAGTTCAGGATTTTTCCCCTAAATTCAGTGGGACTTCACAGTAGGCTTTTAATTTGTTTAGACCCTACCTCCAATAGGACGGAGTCTGTGGTTACTCTTGCAATCTGACAGTTAATAAATGGTGGGAGAAAGGATGGGTGGACAAATGAACTAACATCTATCCTCCAACCCAGTTGTTCTTTTACTTAAGTGATTCTATTAACAAGTTTTTTGTTTGCTGGTTTTTTTTAAATACCACAATCGCATACATTGCTGTTTTTGGATCGCATGTGTATCCCTTGACACCATATTCTTGTTATTTTTATTTTTCGCGCATACTATCTGTATAATTAGAATCTTCTTCATCCCACACCTTGAATGCCACAGCCTTTCCCCCTTTTCTTAGTAAGTTAAAAAAAATCTGATTGGCTTGACAGCTTGAACATGATTGAGTGTCCGTTTAAGCTTCCTTGCGTTTCCATCTGATTACTAATCCTGAAGGATAATGTTAAACCAGATTCTGCAGCACAGAGGTCAGAGGATCCGACATCAACTCTCCTAAAATGATGAGATGGGATAGATAGAATGATTATAAACCTGTTAATCTCCCTTCAGGAGGACTGGGAGTCAGGAGGTGTGTTTGTGGCCCTGGTAACAGCCTCCCTGCTGGACAGGGATTCCTCTCTCAGGAAAGGTCATAGCGTAAATAGGTTACGACCACCTGGGAATAGAAAGAGATAGCTATTTGCAATTCTTGATAAGTCTAGTAAATAGAGGTCAAATCAAGGATATTGTGGAATGTGACACAAATGTTAACTGGATAACACTGTTTTGAAAATAATATTTAGGTCGGGCATGGTGGCTCATGCCTATAATCCGAGCACTTTGAGAAGCTGAGGTAGGAGGATCGCAGAAGGCCACAAGTTTAAGACCAGTCTGTACAACGTAGGAAGACTCTATCTCTATAAATAAAAAATAAAAAAATTATCCAGGCCTGGTGGCATGTGCCCCTAGTCTCAGCTACTCAGGAGGATTGCTTGAGCCCTGGAGGTTAAGGCTGCAGTGAGCAATGATTGTGCCACTGCACTTCACAGTCTGAGACCTTGTTTCTAAAATAATTTTTTAAAAAAGAAAGAAAATAATATTTCAATTTATAGACTGTTTTTCTCAGAAGAAATTCATGTTTTGCCGCATAAATTTTTCTTTTATATTGCTAAGTAGGAAATGTTTTCTTCGAATTTATAACTCTCTTTATTTGCTTGAATCATCTCTAAAACTTAAGCAAAGGTTTTTCAAATATAAGTTCGAAGAAAACTTGGGCTTTATTTCTAGATTCATTATGAAATAAAGGTAAGTGTTATTGTTATGGAATAATAACTAATGAGAATAACTAATTCTCATTTGTATTTCTTTATGTCTTTAATATTTAACTTTTTCTTCATGATCCTATTTGTTCTAACTTTAGCACTTTTTTCTTGCCTTAAACTTCCCAGGCAGTGTATTTGGAGGGAGCTTCTAACCCCATCCCTCTTTCCCACTTCCTTCCCTCCTGACACTCGGGGGTGCCCTCGGATCAGTGTAATGCTTGGCATCAAGGGAGAGTCTCCCATCATGTTTGCGTCTTTCTCCTTTGTCTGGGTTGTGTGATTTTTGAGGGAAGTGACTACATCCTGCTGGTTTTCCTGTCTCCTCCAGCACCCAGCAGAAACTTTATTTTATACGGGATATTCAGCTAGCTAGCTGCTCAGTGACTAGATGCACAGATGAATGAATGAACATTTTATTTCCTGTTCTGTTTTTGGTTGGGTTCTTAAAATCCGTAATTCCCTAATCTGCCAGCTCGGCGAGGAAATACCAATTGCAAAATGCCTTGTGACCTTGGAGAAAGCACAGGGAAGGGCAGCATTCGCCCTAGCAGAGGGAGGCATTTTTTCCAAAAGAAGTTGTTTTTTTTCCTGTGTATTTCGCCTTTTATAGAGCGAGTGGGCCCTTGTTTCCATCCGTGGCATAGCCGTGCTTTTATTAATGCACCTGACTCCACTGCAGTACACATGTTACCACGAGCCATGCCACACTGGTGCAGAGATAAACAAATGTGATGTTAATGGGACTGGAGTGCAGAAGCTGTTTTTCTATCTCATAGCCTCCAGAGTTTTAGAAGATTTTGTCACTGTCCCATTTAGCTGGCATCTTCCTTACAGGGCTGGCTTTATTCACACCAATTATTTTATCATTCTCTGCCTGATTCCCTTCACTCAAATTCAGTCAACTCTCATCTTCCAGAACGTTATCCTGCAGCGCTGACGCCTTCACCCTCGCTCCTCGGATTCAATTCAGAATGTGATTTGGAGCTTGTCTGTCTAAGTGTAAAACACTTGCTGCTATAAATAAACACCCCGAGTTGACTGGGGCGGGGGACCTAGAGGAGCCACATCAGCATAGGTTTCACATCACGCTGTCGGCGTCCTGTGGGCTGAATTCTCATCATCTTTTGCCCTGAAGACGACGTGTTCAATATGTGTTGAGGGACTAGGGCAGGTGGAGGAAACCTCTGCAACTTTTGGAGAGACCCAACTTCTAACTGGCCTACACCCCAATGGAAACAGTGTAACCCCCTTTCTCTTTCCTTTTCTCCTTATTTCCTTTACTGTGAGGGGTCTGGATTAGCAAACTGGTAAGAAAACAATAGTGAGGGGAGGAACAACATTGCCAGCCACAGATTTCCATCTCATTTTTCAGGTGACTGCCTGAGGTTCAGAGAAGTCACAACCAGGTGGTAAGGTTGGGATTTGAATTCAGGCTTTCAAACTCTTGAGTCCCAACACTTAAGCCCTCTGTGAGTCTCTGTCACTTGATTTAAAGTAGGGAAAACTCCCTCTCCACGTCAGGGTCAGGAAGAGGGGGGAACTGAGAACATACGGGGCCCAGCTTTCCTTGAGGAAATCCCTTGAGAAGCCTCCTCAGCTGTTTACTAAGAGTAGTAGAAGCTGCTTGGATTCTCCACCTTCGCAAGTCCTATAATGATGGTAAAGCACCGGGATTTAGAATGCCGGCATTTCTTTCTGTTGTAGTTCTGTGGGGGAGGGAGGGTTGCTGCTGTCAAAAGTCCACGTTAAAAAGAGCCGCATTTTAATCTCATCAACACCAACATGTAGTCGAGGGCTTACTTTGTGCTGATTCCAGCTATAAGTGTCGCAGTCATCATCACAGTCCATATGATGTGGCTAAGATGAGTGTCATCTTATAAATGAGGAACTACTGGGAGAGTGAAGAACTCATCCAAGGTCACACAGACAGTAAAGAATATGCTAACAGACTGACTACAGAGCCTCTGCCCTGAATTTCTGTCCTACACTTCCAAGGTCCCAAGGAGTCACGTAGTAGCCAGCCTGAGGCTGTAAGTCTGGTAAGAGGTAGACTTGCTCTTGGCAGAGTTCCACCTGATTCCTGAGCCATTCTCCTATCACTGTTGATTAATAAATTGTTCCTTATTACGGGAGCTTTCTCTTGCATCTTTTCTTTTCTAAGCTGTATGTCCCAGAATGCAGAGACTTTGTCTTCCCTGAAGTTGTGTCCTCTCCAACTATGGTCACTGTTATGTCATTCAGCCTCTATCGATGAACCTAAAGAAAATTATCTTCAGTAAAAGACACCATCAAACCTAGAATCTTGGTAGGTTTCTTGCTCATTGAAAATAACTGGTTGTCACATTATCTTTGACTTGCCCAAGATCACACAGCAAAAACTGTAGTAATAATAACAATCATAAACGCAATAATAACAAAAAGGCAACAAAGAATTATTTAGTGCTTAACATATAGCAAGGACTATTTCGAGAGATTGCTATATAATACATATACACATAAACTATCTTTTATATGATTAAAGAAAAAAATAGGCAAAGAATAATTTAAGTAAGTTGCCCAACATGATCTAACTCAGTAAGAGATGGACCCAAAATTCAAACTCAGAGGATCTGGCACCACACTAACTAGAACAGAGTGTATTAACCACCAAACTAACTAGAACAGAGTGTACTATCCACTGCACGGACACTTCTCTATAATTACCATATGAACTGGTGCTTCATTTATAAGGGGATGTAGGGGACAGTAAAAATAACAGCAGGTGCAATTAAGTGATGACTTATTAAAGTTAATATTTTTATTTTGAGGAGAGCCATGGCCAACTTCTACTATATCAGAAATATATTTTATTTTGAAAAGCCAGTAACATTTAAAAAACACTGCACAGCTTTATGGAAAGTCAAGCCAGTGACAGAACATTTCTGCCTCTCTGTGTATGAACACCAGTCAATAAACAGGAAAGTTGAAATACTACTATGAAGGCCGTAGGTCTTTTTAGTGCAAGATAGTTATGTTCTCAAAACAGAGGTGATTATGTTTCTCTGTATGTATGAATATTTATGTTATAGTGTATTTTATCTGTATATGCTTAAATGCATGCATGCAGTTGTATACCCATGAACAAGGAAGTTAGGCACTGTGTCTCCCCAAAGAATTGCTGCTTTGGCTATTTTATATTTCAAATTATTACAGTGATAGCAAATTTTTGAAAAGTAAAACTGCTTTATGTTGGTCCCTTAACCAAAAACATAAAGATCCTTTAAGCTCTAGAAAAAGGTTGCAAGAATATTGTACCTTTAGTCTGTTTTTCTGCACCTATACTACGACTATCTGAGTTTCAGACTTCACAATCTGCCTCCCAGACTATTGCAATCACCTCTTAATTGTTCTCTCTGCCTTGAATCTCTTGATTCTAATGTTCATTTCCCATATCAAGGCCTTTCTTTAACACAGGTTGAATTTTTTTGATGGTTCATCAGTGCAGAAGCAAGGCCAAATTTTTAGCTTTTTCTTATGCAGCAACAGACATACCATAATTTATCTTTCCTCCACTAACTGTCTTCTGTGATAATGACTCTGCTTTTTTCCGCTGGTCAACACATTGCACACACCTCTATTTAACGTTTATTTCCTCATTAGCTGTTCATAAGTATATCTTGCTCTAACACTTTCACCTAAACATAGGGCCCTCAGTATAATAGAGCCCCAGTACATGCCTGGTGTGTTGAAATGTTGCTCATCAATCAGAAATGTTGGCACATTCTAATTATCTGGTGTCTTTAAGAGTTAGTGTTGTAATAAAAATATAATAATTATTTTTCTATCAATAATTAAGTCCCTATCACTGTGGCAGGAGTTGTAACTCCTCCAATAGCCTGAAATGTTGGTGTTTGTGATTAACTGCTAATATTTAAATATATTGTATCTATATATATTCATATTATATATTCCTCTGTATGCTTGTTTATTATCTGTCTCAACCATTATAATGTCCATAAAAGCAAATGCTTTATTTTGCTTGAAGACCTAAGAGAATATAGGAGAACTGTCACCATTTTATATATATATATACATATATATACACACACACACATATATATGTATATTTGTGTATATATATAAAAATTCAATACACTTGAGGTGGTGCCTGTGGCTCAAAGGAGTAGGGCGCTGGCCCCATATGCTGGAGGTGGTGGGTTCAAGCCCAACCCTGGCCAAAAACTGCCAAAAAAAAAAATTTAATACATTTGAATTACTTTACAGTACATTCAAAATATTTATTGAGTGAGGATATATACATATTTTGAATAATATATTAAAATGTAGTTACTCTTTATATTCATACTTTCAGTATGAATATTCAATACATATCTGTACTCAATACATATTTTTGAATGAATGTATTACTTATTGGGTTCAGTTGTAATGTATTTGTACTTCAAATACATTATCCTTTGAAATCTCTCAAGGTCTCAGTTAATTGTAGATGCAAAAATTTCCCTAATTTTAAGGATTGGGAAATAATAGACTTGGCCTAGGTAAATGGCTTGGTAAAGGATATTCAGCTCATGAAAAGTGGAATCAAGACTTAGATCCAGGTCTGCTAACACAAAAGCAACTGCTTGTAGCCACTGTGATATACTTCTCCTACAATAATTAATTAAAAGGGAAGTTTGTATGAAAATGTAGAAATAATTATGCCTGGCGGGATCATGGGCGCTCACAGGATGAGATTGTCAAATGTTCCCATGGTCTCTTAGGATAAGGTGAGCACAGCCAAGGTCAGAGCCAGGCAGGGAAGCCTGCTGGTGAGAGAGATGCCTCCGGGCATGTAAGAGAAATAGGTCACAAGTCTGGGCAGATCACACAGTAGTCAGACGGAAGCATTATAAATCAGATTCTGGTAAGTGGAGAACCAGGGAACAGAGTGTTAAGGTAAAGTAAGTGAGTTTGTCTCTCAGAAAGGGGAAAACAAATGTGTATAGAGTTGGAGGGAAAGATATATTTATCAGGTCATTTGGGATACCATTCTCTGTTGTTGGAGAGGTAGGGGGCTGTGTGCTGTGGAAGGGCTTTTCAATTGCAAGTGATAAAAACCCAGTTCATGTGAACTTGAGAATTCTATTCTTTCTCCCCAGGATCTAAATTAAAGACTAGAAATATCTCCAAAGCTTTGACCAGGGCATGAAGTTCTGACTACTCTGGGTCATAAGCCAAGGCTGTTAATAACAGCCCTTCCTTTCCCAGATTCACATGGAGCTGGGAAAATTGGTTCTCTGAGTCCATATTGGGCTAAGAACACACAAAATTCTCTATTTACCATGTTTGTGGCAGCTGTATCACAATTCTCATTTAACAAATATTACTAAGTACCGAATACTACAACAGAGAATATATTCCTTCCACTGTTGAGTCTGTGGCCCAGGTGTCCTCATCTGTTAACTGAGAGTGATCAAGTCTAATTTGTGTTTGGTATTCAGACTAAGGGAGAATGTATAGGAAGGCACCACGTGAATGATGACATGCCCTATAAACACAAGGTACTATTTTGTTATCGGTAGAAGCTTTTACTTTACATTTTCAATCTTTCACGTGCAGTTCCTTTTTTAGATTGCTCATCACTTACATTTTCACTTCCAAACAAAAGGTTACAGTCTTGAGAGGAAACACATAGGACCTATGTAATTGCCTAACCAAAGGATGAAGCTAGAAGTTAAGGAAAACCCCGAACCTTTATACAGTTTTCCAAACTAGGGTGGTGGTGTTTGGAGCATGTCAGGTTTAAAAGAGGGGAAAATAATAGAGAAAGTTCATTTTCAGGATCATTACTTAAAGGACAGTTTCCTTACTTACAAATGGGCAAATTGTCTATCCATGGACATTGGGCTGTTTTTGGATCTTGGCTATTGTCAATAGTGCTGCAGTCAACACAGGAGCAGACGGATCTGCCAGATCCTGATTTCAGTTCTTTGGAACATACATCCAGACGTGGTATTTCTGGGTCATACAGTCATTCTTTTTAAATTTTGTGCCATATTCAGGCAATTGAATATTTTCAGTCTTAAAAAAAGAATGAAATACTGCCATTTGTGATAATATGGATGAACCTGGAAGACTTTACACTTAATGAAATAAGCTGGACACAGAAGGACAGATACTGCATGATTTGACTTAGATAAAGTACCTAAAATAGTCAAACCGTAGAGGCAGGGAATGGAATGACAGTGGCCAAGGACTGGAAGAGGGAGAAATGGACAGATGTTCCATAAATGAGGACTTAGAGTCATGCAGGATGAAAAAGTGTAAATATCTACGGTACCTATAGTGAACATTACTGGATTGTGCACTTGAAATTTTGTTAAGAGGTTAACACTCTTAAGTGTTCTTCCAAAAAATCAGAGCCAAATAAATAAATGAGGCACAGGAAACCTTTGGAGGTGACAGTCATGGCCTGTACCTTAATTGTGGCCATGGTCTCACGATGTCGCATATCCTTAAACTCATTAAATTATATGCATCAGAAATATACAGTGGTTTTTGTATATAAATTATACTTCAATAAAGCTATTTTTTTCAAAGAGAAAAATTATAAAATATTGAGTTGAATTTCTAGGGGGGAATGAGAAGTGAGTGAGCCTGTAGTAATGATCAACAAGCTCAGAAATCAGTCAAATGAAAACCAAGTAAGACATCACCTCCCAGCCATTAGGATGGCTATTATCAAAAAGACAAAGACAGTGTTATTGGGGAGGTAGAGCAAAAGGAACCTTTGTGCATTGTGGGTAGGAGTATCGTTGGTACAGCCACGTTGGAAAACTGCTTGGTGAGCTGAGACAAACATGGGCGCTGAGATCTGAGATAAATGCCTTAATGTAAGATCGGTCTGTGTTATACAGTAGAATGTGGGAGAGAAACAAAACTTCTCAAAGAATGAGTTAGAAAAAAATTGATTTATCTTCAGGCATTTCCTCCATGATTAATTTTAAATAAATAATAGATATTATCTTCATTTGTCAAAAGCCCAGTTAGGAGTGAGGGAGGGGAGCTGGGAGAGAAGAGATGTGTTTGTGTTTTTGCTTATTTAAAAGTTGCAGGGGCTGTGTTGATTCTTGCTACTGCACATAAGAATGGTAGTTTGGTAACAGATTTATCCCACTGTTTTTGTCGGTGGCATCCCTTGGAGTTATAAAGTTCTTATCACTTACTCTTTATCTCCTGTCTAGGTTCTTACCAGTCTAACAAGAGAACAAAGGAGCCAAGTGCTACTCAGGGTTTTATTGGTGGAGGCTGAGTAACTCCTCAAGTGCAGGCTCCCTGCTAGAAGGGAGCCCAAACCCCCCCACTTTGAACTAACCCTAACCTGTCCCCAGGAGTAGTCAACCTGGGTTGACCTAACTCAAGCAAATTAGTTGAAGGAACAAAGAGAGAAAAGGCCCATTTGGGCCTGAAAGGGCAGTCCTGTCCTGTCTGCTTGTCCTATGAAGGCTCACACCAAGCTAAGCCCACCACTCAGATTGTTAAAGGAAGAGAGAGCAAGTCAGAGAGGACAGAGCCCCTTCCCTTCATGTGGGAAACAAGTGTGGAAAGACAGAGAGGGCTCAATCCCTTTCCATGGCCTAAAAGGATAAAGAGGACATGAGAAGGTATTTGGTTTTCCCCTTCATGATTAACCAATTTTATTTATGATAATAGTGAAGGAAGTGAGGACGTGAGAATGACCTTGAAACCAGGTATATTGTCATCCCGATATGGATACTGTCTGAATTTAATTTTTATTAAAGTAGATAATGGCTTACATGGGCCTTATGGCGACATTACTAGCACTCTAAAATTTAATTAGATTTTTAAAGCTTCTGTTAATGTCTTTGTAGGATTATACAATCTGGGGCATCACCAGCAAGCTTCAGACATTTTATTTTCATTATGATCTGAAATTAGAGAAATGAAGTATTTTGCATAATTAAACAGTTTTGATTTGGGGTTCTTTAAAGAAAATTAACCTCAAAGGGTTGAAATCAGTATTTTGGTATCAAACTGTTTAGATGTATTTTTGTATCTTCTACCTTACGTATATTTATTAATGAATATCAAAGAATTATCTCCTCCCCTTTTTTTTACTTTTATCAGTGTTGCTTTTTTCATAATTACTTGACTATAACCCTATAAATCTCCTTATCCTCAGAATGGTTTTAAAATAATTATTGTGATCCCACGTGTTTTCGTTAGTGTGTATATTTTCCTGAAATCTTTGTTCTCATGGTATGTCCTGTTTTCATTGACACTTCATTACTGTACCATGATTCTATATGTAATAAACCATCCCAGGTCTAATAAATCCTTTAAATTAGTAGAAAAATATCTGTTCAACTTCTCCTAGAGTTACCATATCAATGTAATGGATACTTTGTAAATTGTAACCCACTCTATCTTTCCCTCAAAAGCCAAAACTAGGAATTCAGGACAAGAATTTAATCTCTATTTTGTGTAAGTCATGGTTATAAAAGGAGATAGTTACTGTTGATTCTGATGGACATTTTGTGTTTTTATTATTAAAGCTCTTAATTTAGGGTAACCTGGAGTTCATGTATGCGATTAAATGGCCTTCAGAGACATAGGGAAAGAATAACCATACCCAGGGCGGTGCCTGTGGCTCAAAGGAGTAGGGTGCCAGGTCCATATACTGGAGGTGACCTGGGCCAAACTGGCCCTGGCCCAAAACTGCAAAATAAATAAATAAATAGAATAAATAGAATAACCATACCCAGCATTAATATAAAGAATCAGCAATACATAAAGAACAGGAAAAGTGGGAACAGGAACCAACTACTTATGTGTTATTTGATACTTACTGATGTTTGATACAGATAAATGTCATTTTACTTGAATTTTCTTCTCTGCAAAACGGGAGTGTTGGGAAGGCTAGTCGCGGGTTCCCCTTTGAGCCCCAGCACTATACAAAGTTAATTATTGCGGGAACACCAAGTGTTTCTCGCTGTGTGCAAGCATCATGTGAATTCACCCGGCTGGTGCAGCCTCCTCTGCTGTAATAGTTCTGTCCTTACGTGCCTCTGCTGGTTTTAGAGAGCGATTCTGTTGGGGAAGGGATTTAGTCTGGCACGATTAGAGCCCAGTAATTACAAAAGTACCAATTGATCCTCAGCTATAATTACAATATGAGCTTGCATTGGTTGGGGGAGGGCCCGGGCAGGAATCCTAAAACTTAAATGCATCTATACTTTTAGTCTTATATTTTTCGCTGAATTGGTATTTATCTTTAATGATGGGCCGACTTCTACCCCTTCAGTCACCTCCATTTATGAGTTGAAAAAGGAGAGGACTAGAGCATGTAAGAGTCTATAAGAAGTAATTCGTTATCACATAGTTTATTTCCTCATCCCAGCTGGCAGATAAGATCACAACAAATACAAAACAATCGCAAAAAAAGGTAACTAGTTGCTGCTTTTTTAGAGGCAAGACCTCAGAGATTCTATTCCCCTCTTCTCCAGCTCTAAAAAAAAAATTACCTTTTTGTGTGTTGTTATTCTGGCCTCGATTGTGGTAGATATTCGTGGCTGTACTTTACAATGAATTTTTAATTTCTTTCCTGATTAGATCTTTGCAATTATTCATAATGTTCATCTGAGTGAAATAAAATGATATATACCAAGGCGGGTGTTAACAGATTGTACGATTTGATATGTTTTGATAAGAAATGTTAATGATAAATGACAGTGGCTTGATTTGTGGAACAATCTTATTGCATAAAATAATCTACTAATTTGTAATTATGTGATTAACTCACCAAGAAAAAAAAGTCAATCAAGTCAGAATCATCATGTTATAGAATGAAAAAATGCCTAGGATGTTTTGATTTAAATTATTAACCACAGTAGACTTTCTTGTAAACTCCTAACATAAATACTATTTTTAACTATTTTTTAAAAATGTTAGGAAAGGGCATGTATTTATTTTTTACCAAAGATAATTCAGAAGAAAAAATCCTTACCTGAGTAATGGTGGCTGCACGTTGCTAATTCTTCCTGCTTTATGAAACACTTCCACATACATAAAACCTCTTCTCAAAAGAAATAAGTGAATGAATGAGGCAAAATATAATTAAATCCATTTTAAAGATAGAGTCTGAGGCTGTGAGATTCAATGCTGTGCTGTGCTTGTGATTGGGTAGCTTTTTAAAGACAGAACTTGGAAATTATTTGCAGACTTCATGGTCTTTTAACTATGTACTATTAAGAAAACAAAAAAGGAAAATCTAAGAGATGTGGATCCTAAAACGTTTTTAGCACATTTGATTATGAACTTTATCATAGAGTATTTAAGACATATTTATAGGCTCAGCGCCTATGGCTCAACCAGCTAAGGTGCCAGCCATGTACACCCAAGGTGGTGGGTTCAAATCCGCAGCCTGGACCCGCCAAACAACAATGATGGCTGCAACCAAAAAAATAGCCGGGCGTTGTGTCGGGCGCCTGTGGTCCCAGCTACTTGGGAGGCGGAGGCAAGAGACTCACTTGAGCCCAGGAGTTGGAGGTTGCTGTGAACTGTAATGCCATGGCA
>CAUYTI010160051.1:0-14303 GCA_963575145.1 Galago senegalensis
AGGGTTGCCAAGAACAAGCTTCAGGTACAAGGAAAAAAAGTCCCAAGTTTCACAAAACCCCCAAGTTCTCAGTAGATGAACAATGGTGGAAAACTCACTGAGACTTGATTAATTACTGTTGTATAACTATAACCATTGTGATATGAAACGTATCCATTGTCAGCTGAAACTGTATTATTGTTCCATTGCTGTATCCATGACTACCTGAGTTGTAACCCCCCTTAACCAGCCATGTTTCACTTCTGTAATATACTTACACAAAGCCTATAAAAGGTAACTCACACTCTCACCAGGTGCTGACTGTCTCTCAGAGCAGCAGCCCCTACAGCAGGTAAAATAAATTACCAATTAATTAACCTAAGTGGGGGTCCGACTCTATTTTTCTAGGTCCCTTAAGTTATTTCAACACCAGTTCTACCTCTATTTCTCAGGTGTAAACACTAACTACCTCTGTTCACATTAATAAATAGGTGGGAATAGGAAAAGCTTCATGTAGAAATACCACACAATTTGTCCAAGTTCTTCTGTGTTAAACAAAAAAATCACAATGGCCTACTGACAAAACTACTCTTGATGCTGTCAGCTGATATCCTAATTAAGTTTTTCAGTTTTGGGAAAGTAAATAATCATATTTTACCTGACTTGGAAACAAGTACGTAGTTACACAGTCACTGATGTGACTTATTTCAATACTGTTGACAGCAACTTTGAAATGGCGTCCTTGCTCAGCACCCCAGAAGGAGCTGCCTCCTCTAGCAAGGCACAGGGTAAGATTCTGGATGCAGGCAAAGAGAGGTGTATGCTGGGGTCATGTGGGGTGGCTCAGCCCTCAGAGGCAGTAGCTCCCTGCAACTGTCCTGAGCTGAGGCACATGTTCCTCTGTGATCACACAGACCACCCAGTTCTAAGGAAAACAATGTCCAGGTGCAGGTGGGGAGCGCAGGCTCCGCCCTTTGGCCTCAGGACTGCCATTGCCCCCAGGCCCTACATTAACAAACCACCCAGGACCAAACTGCTTAGAGTCCAAGGTGCACCCCTGGCCTTCCAAGGCAGCAGTGCTGATCATCACCTCATGCAGCTCTCTCAAGGACATAGGAGAGATGAGGCAGTTTCTTGGTCTGACAGTGGGAGCGTAGCCCCAGGGAGAGAAAGGGAGCACAGAGCTCTGTGGTGAGGCTAGAACTATTGTCAGGAGGACCGTGTGGCAGAGAAGTCAAGGGCTGGCAGGCGCAGCCTTGGTTGGCCACTGCCCAGTCTCAGAGACTCACCCATTATAGTCTGGGGTTTGAACAGAGGCGGCCCTGACAGCCTGGGTTAGAGAGGAGCTAAATTCCTAAAATCAGCTTGGGGCCTGTAGCTCAAGCATCTAAGGTGCCAGCCACATACACCAGAGCTGGTGGGTTCAAATCCAGCCCAGGCCTGCCAAACAACAATGACAACTATAACCAAAAAATAGCCAGGCGTTGTGGCGGGCGCCTGTGGTCCCAGCTACTTGGGAGGCCAAGGCAAGAGAATCACTTAAGCCCAGGAGTTGGAGGTTGCTGTGAGCTGTGATGCCACAGCACTCTACCCAGGGTGACAGCTTGAGGCTCTGTCTCAAAATAAATAAGTAAATAAATAAAATAAATTCCTGAAATCACTGGGATGAGTTCTCTTCTTGGGTGTTCTCACCTCCTATGCTGTGTGCTGGGAACACCACGGGCAGCCAGACTCCCTGGCTAATCATGGGGGTACCAACCCCTTCCTGCTGGCTTTTTAGGGAGAAACAGAGGACTCTGGGCTCTCCACAAAAACCTAGGAACCTGGGAGAAAGCTGTTACACATGTTTTGTGCATGTTTCTTATTTTTTAACACAAAAGTCTATTTTCATTGAAGTGGATTAAAATTTGTCCCAAATTAAGAGCCTGAGGAGAAGCATCTTGTTTTGTACGAAGACCCTCAACTTAAAAAGTCAAGGGGGGGGGCGGTTCCTGTGGCTCAAAGAGTAGGGCACTGTCCCCATATGCCAGAGGTGGCAGGTTCATACCCAGCCCCGGCCAAAAAATAAATAAAATAAAATAAAATAAAAAGTCAAGAGTGGGGGCAGCACTTGTGGCTCAAAGGGGTAGGGCACTGGCCCCATGTGCTGGAGGTGATGAGTTCAAACCTACCCCAGCCAAAAACTGCAAAAAAAAAAGTCAAGAGGGAGGCCGGCTCCTGGCAAGGGTGGTCATCTTGGTAGCAACTAAGAGCTGGAGTTATACTCTGTGAAGCAGGCTGACAGGTTTAAAACTAAACAGATCATAGTTCAGAGGACTTATGTGAGAAAACAAAATCAAGTTAAAGCCAAATGACCTTCAGTGTAACCCAAGGGATCTGAAAAACCTGATCTAAGGGCCCAATCCTTCCATTCTTCAGATGCCCTATAGCACTTTCTAGAATGTGCTGATAATAGGTCAAATAATAGGCCAAAAGTCAAATTTAGCTGCACCTCACTCAGGGAGGCTTCCAACAGGCCCTGGAGGTGACTCTGGTAGAAGGGGCCAAGGTTAGAGGACATCAGAACGGGGGTAGGAGCCTAACGGCCCCTACCAGCTCACCAAAGGGGACATGGGTTGAAGGGAGGGATGAAGGACTTCCTAGGGCTGTGCCAGGAGTTAGTCACCTCTCTCTACACTCCCTGCCCTTGGGCTAGGAACCCTGAAGATAAACTGGCTCACTCTGACAAGATGTCTTTGGGAGCTGTCACTCATCTGGGCTAGGACCAATTCCCCACAGCTGATCTTAGATCACAGCCCAGGGAAAAACATTGTCCCCTGGGATGGGGGAAGGTTCTGCTCTCCCCACCCCCCTTATTAGCCCAGCTATCTGCCCCTTTCAAAAAGGGAGAGCAGCCTGGGGGCTGCAGGTGTCCCTGGTGCTACTAGGCATGAGCTTGAGACCCAGGTTGAGAACCACATGACCTTGGGTCAGTTAACTAATTTTACTGAATCCCAGTCCACAGTGTCAGGGGCAAAATGAGTCATCCTTCATTGTAGCAAAAACAGCTGCAGACTCTAAATGTAGGATGCCAAGGACTGTGAGGCCTGCTGAGGGCCTGGATGTTACAGTGTTCCAAATGGGTCTCAGAGTAGATGAGTTCAGCCCTTCAGCTTCACCAGCATGTGTGAAGCAGGGTGATAACAGCACCCACCTGACAGGTGGCCCCCCAGGTAACAAATGAGACACATGAAGTGGTGCCCTGCACAAAGTGATTATCACACAAGTGCAAGCCACTGTCCTCATCACCATCACACCAGGGGCAAGGGCCATGGGGATTTTGTGTAGCCTCAGAAAGACCATGCCAAGGGAGAAGCCCTGCAGAAACCCGAGGCAGGATTCACATGGAAAATGCAGGGTTTGGAGGCAGCTAGGTCCGGGTCTGAGTTCTTGCTAGGCCTCTTACCTTAGGCAAGTTGCTTCGACCCTCTGAGCCTTTTTCCTTGACTGTAAATAGGGACAAGACATATTTTCACATTAGCTTATTTATAGGATTAAAAAAGTTAATGTCTATGTAGCCCTTGGCACACAACGGAAATTTCAGACGTGCATTTTGTCATGTGGGTGCTATGAAATTATCCTAAACACTACTTGGAAATGATCGGTGTAATGACCACTATTTAGGAGAAAGTATCCTGTGACAGAAAGGACCCAGACAAGTCGCGGCAAGCACCACAGTGCTTTCCTGGGGCTTTAACAATCCTCAGTCTCTGAAAGGGCTGCTGGGAGCAGGGAAGGGATGAGCAAGCTCGGGAAAAGCCCGAAAAGGGACAACACATAGCAGTTCCATTTTGACAGGCACCACCAAGAATCGAGGACAAAGCCTATGTTCTGATCCTGGCCCCAGAAGTCACTGAGGTCTCCATATTCAGGTGGCTAATGGCACATGGGAACAGGGGACCAAGGCAGAAGGAAGGAAACAGTGGTGGCTGCAGAACCCTAGGCCCTTGGGGCTCCCAATGTGCAGGACAGCAGGGGACACAGAGAGGCTGTGCCCTCTTTTGTCCTGAGTCCTTTTCCCTCATACCCCCCAGGGAATGTCTGATAGTCAGAACATTGGTGGCTTTTCTCTCCTGCCAATAACTCCCAGCCCACCCCTCTGCCCTCCAGATACATCAGAGAGTCCACAGACTCAGAGCCTCTGGCATCTGCTCTGGTCCCCGTCCCTATCTGCCCACCTGAATACACCTTCTACAAACAGCCCTGGCCAGAAGCCCCACCCCAACTCTGAAAACACTGGCAACAAGGAAGGTGAATTTACCTGGCACAGGCTAGAAGCCACATCTACCCCCATCAACACAGACAGGTGACAACCAGGGTACACCTCCCCAGGCCCTCCTATCCCCCCGCAGGGAGGAACAGGTTCTGGGGTATAAAGAAACATCCTAAAAGAAGAGAGCATGGAAACAGGACGGCTGAGCCCCGCAGCCCCCCCCAGACAGACCACGGTGGCAGCAGGTCCGACAGCTGCTCTCCAGGGCTCGGCGGCTACTCACCAGATTTTAACCTGAGCTCCCCCAGGCAGCCGTAAGCGTCTGTGAGCTTGCCATACTGTCCTTTAATGACTTCCTTTTCTTCCGGAGCTGAGGGGGAAACACACCACAGAAGACATCAGCGACAGGCTCCGGCTCCTGCTCATTCACACCCGCTTTGCCAATCTGGCTCCCCACCCACTCGAAGAAGAAAACACAAAGGCAGAGGCTCGGCCCACAACACCAAGTGTGGAGGTTCTGGGATTCGCGAATCACAGAGCTGCGGGGATTCAGCCCTTCCCACGAACAGCTTGCTCTCTGGAAGCGCCAACAGCTTCCTGGGGGCTGGGGATGTGGGGTCAGTGCCAGAGTGGCTGAGGCACTGGGATTCTGGCCTCTGCTTGAGAGCAGACACCTTGGGCTTGGCTGGCCCTCTGTCACCTTCTTCAGGCTCAGAAACAGGACAGAGTCATTGTCAGCTGTTTGTGAGGATTTTCCTTTCTAAGCGTCACCCCCTAGAAGCTTCATCCTAGAGGTGCCTGCCACACCCAAGGCACCTGCTACCACCTGAGAGAGACAGAAACAGAGATCTGAGTGCAGTGAACTCCAAGGCAAGTGCCCAGCTTTGCCCACTGAGTTTCTTGCAGTGACTGTCAATGCCCAAGCCTGGTGCAAAACCAAAAATGACAGAGAGAAGGACCTTCAGATGGAGGGAGCCCTCCCCTCTATAATGACACTACAAGTCGCTCTGGCCAGGACAGGGGCAGGCCTTTGGATCCCTACTCACAATAATGACGCAAATGCACAAATTATAAATACGAATGAACGAATTATAAATACGGATGAACCTTGAAAATGTACACTACACAAAAACAGTCACAAAAGAGCTCATAAATATCCCATTGATGTGAACTGTCCAGAACAGACAAATTTATTGAGACAGAAAGCATGTCAGTGGCTCCCAGGGGCTGACAGCGGAGCAGGGGAATGTGGACTATTGCTAACAAGTACAGGGTCTCTTTTCTGGGGGACAAAAATGCTCTAACTCAAACTGTGGTGATGATTACATGACCCTGAGTGTATACTACAGAACATGGACATGCTAATCTCTAAGTGTATGGAATGCGAATTATGCTCAATAAAGCTATTATAAAAATCAACATAATAGGATCGCAAAGGATACTAATCTTACTGAAATCCAGTTATCCAGATTTTTAAAAAATATTACAATATAGCAATATATGTGCCTTACTATTAGTGTCTTAAATAACAAGATCTAGGCTCGGCGCCTGTGGCTCAAGCGGATAGGGTGCCAGCCACGTACACCTCAGGTGGCGGGTTCGAATCCCCAGCCCGGGCCCGCCAAAACAACAATGATGGCTGCAACCAAAAAATGGCCGGGTGTTGTGGCGGGCACCTGTGTCCCAGCTGCTTGGGAGGCTGAGGCAGGAGACTCGCTTGAGCCTAGGAGTTGGAGGTTGCTGTGAGCATGATGCCATGGCACTCTACCCAGGGGGATAGCTTGAGGCTCCATCTCAAAAAAAAAAAAAACAAAAAAAAAAAAACCACAAGATCTAGTGGGGTCTACTAACCACATTAATTTCAAACTAGTGACAAGAATGAACACTATTGGCCAGGCATGGTGGCTCACGCCTGTAATCCTAGCACTCTGGGGGACCGAGGTGGGTGGATAGCTTGAACTCAGGGGTTCGAGACCAGCCTGAGCAAAAAGTGAGAGCCTGTCTCTACTAAAAATAGAACAACTGAAGAAAGAGGATCACTTGAGCCCAAGAGCTGGAGATTGCTGTGAGCTATGATGCTACAGTCCTCTACCCAGGGCAACAGCTTGAGACTCATCTCAAAAAAACAAAAAGAATAAACACTATTTTGAGATATCTGCAACAACTCTAATGTGGTGTGAAAACATCTGTCATTTCAACTGGTGACAGCATCTGAGCTATGCCCAACACACTTTGGTGACAAAGTCAGATGTAGCATGCACTGATTTGTGTTGGCTGCCTTCCTAATTGAAAAAAGTGCTAAATTTCAATTAGGATTTATAAAAACAAAGATGGACTTCCCTCCCACCCCCCATCCAAGAGACCCAACCCTCAAATTCCAAGTGCAGAGCCCTCAAGGAGCTGAGGCCCCCAAGACCAGAACCCAGGGGCCGGAAGGAGCCCCGGCACGGGGCTGTGAAGGGAAGGAAAGGAGCGGCCGCTTCCTTCTCTGCCTCCTTCTCTCAAGCAAAAGAAAGGAATTTCCAGTCTACTGGACTCCCTAAGTGCCCCTTGACTTATAATGGGGTTATGTCCTGATAAACCCCTTGTAAGTAAAAAATATCCTAGGTCCGAAGTTCACTTACATGAAACCTGCTGAACATCCTAGCTTAGCCTCGCCTACCTTAAACATGCTCAGAGCACTTACATTAGCCCACACGTGGGCAAAATAATCTAACACGAAGCCTAATCAATAGAGTATTGAATGTTTCATGTAATTTATTAAATACTCTACTGACAGTGAAAAACAGAATGGCTGTGTGGACACTCAAAGTTCCTGCCACACGTGTATCACTTTTGCACCACCGTAAAGCTAAAAAGTTCCGTGTTGCACCACTGTGAATAAAGGACCATCTGTACATAGTGAGTGAATAACATTGAATTCACAGCCAGTGGCGCTGTGACTCAAGCCTGAATAGAGTTCATCCAACATGGTATTTTCTCTGTAAGAGACATCAGCGCCTTCCTATGCTTAGAAGGGCTGTCCAGCACTATAGCTCCATGCTTGGGGGCCATTTTAAACAGCGAAACCACCAACAAAAAAGCACAAATATGTGGAAAACATGGCACTAAATCGTGAAAATGAGAACTGTCACCATGTGCACAGTGACACAGGGTGCAGCTCTGCCCTGTCGGGGTCAGGTGGCAGCAGGTGCACCAGGAGGCTCAGATCCTCACCACTCTGTCCAGGTCTATGAGTACTGATCTTGAGGTACACACAAATTTGGAGAGCAAGTGAATTTATAAGCATAGAGCACACAAAGAAGGTAGGAGATTATCCCGCAATGCAAATTTTATGTGCATTTTTATGGGGTTAGGATCCATAGTTTTCAAAAGAATCTCAAAGAGGGTTAGTGGCCCCCAAAAGGTAAAGAACCAGTTTAATAAATTTTCCCCCTAATACTCACTTAAGTTTCATCGACTAGGGGTTTGAGGGGTAGGAAGAAGGCAGGGTAAGCTCACCAATGGTGTCCCCTGGCCCTGAGGACTAAGCTGACTTTGTGGCAGAATAGAGGTGCATTAGGGAGAGGGGGGCTACAATAAAAAAGCATTTACTAAATTAGGCTCTCAAGTCCCTTAGAAAAAGACTGAAGTTGGGCGGCACCTGTGGCTCAGTGAAGTAGGGCAGTGACCCCATATACCGAGGGTGGCAGGTTCAAACCTGGCTCTGGCCAAACTGCAACGACCAAAAATAGGCAGGTGTTGTGGCGGGCGCCTGTAGTCCCGGCTGCTTGGGAGGCTGAGGCAAGAGAATTGCCTAAGCCCAGGAGCTGGAGGTTGCTGTGATCTGTGTTGACATGGCCCTCTATAGAGGGCAAGAAAGTGAGACTGTCTCTAAAAAAAAAAAAAGAAGAAAGAAAGAAAGAAAGAAAGAAAAGGACTGGGAAGCCACAGTCCTACCTTTTCTCCCTGCCTCAAAAAGTTAGGGCAGCTGAGCAGGGGCAGAACGACATTTTAGTCTCCTAATGCTGTTCTGTGGTCAGAATTGTTTTGCTTCGAGTCAGAGTCTCACTCTGGTCACCCTGTGTAGAGTGCTACAGTGTCATGTGGCATCATAGCTCACAAAACCCTCAAACTTTTGAGCTCAAGCAATCCTCTTGCCTCAGCCTCCCAAGTAGGAAGGAGTACAGGTGCCCGCCACAACACCCAGCTATTTTTAAAGACAGGGTAGGTATTACTTTTGCTCAGGCTGGTTTCTAACTCCTGAGCTCCAGGGATCTACCTGGCTCAGCCTCCCAGAGTGCTGGGATTATAGGCGTGAGCCTCTGCACCCCGCCCTGTGGTCAGAATTCTGCACTGGCTTTCCCAGGGCGAGATGAAAGTGTCCCAGCATCCCCCTGGAGGCATAGGAGGGAAGGGCTGTCTTGGCCTCCCCAGCCCAGGCCCTCCTTTCTCTTGAGATGGATCAGCTGCAGCGCTACCCATTTCACTCTCTCTCCCTGCCCTGCCTCCCTCCTCCGCTGTCAAGGACCCCTGTTTAGCACACTGGGCTACCCCTCTCAAGGCTCTTAACCGAACCACATCTGCAAAATCCCTTTGCCATGCAAGGCCCCAGATTCACAGGTTCTAACAAGTAAGTCATAGACCTTTTTGGGGCTCATGGATGGGTCCAGCCCACACGTCTCCTCCCTCTGTTCACACACCGATGGAGGGGGAGGAGGGCAAGGCACCATCCCTCTCTGTCCCCTGCATGCCAGGGGGCCTCAAGAAACCCATTGTCAAGGCCTCCAACTAGGTGAAGTGCCTTCAGCATCCTGCTCTAGGGCCTGTGAAATCCCAACCCCCCCAGGAAAAGAAGTTCCCTGCCCCAGAAAGGGAAGCAGCAGTCTGGGTGCCACATCTCAGGAGGTGAGCTGACAGATGCATCAAAATAATTCTGACACCAAAAATATTTATTCCAGCCCTGGCAGCTTTACCATGGCTTCCAACAGAATCCTTCCCCCTTGGTATAATATTATCTACCCTCCATCACTTGGTGGATATTTATTTATCCAAAAATATTTATTCCAGTCCTGGCAGTTTTACCATGGCTTCCAACAGAATCCTTCCCCCTTGGTATAATATTATCCACCCTCACTTTGTTAACCAAGCAACAAAGAGGCCTTTGTGCATTCTCTTGACTATGCAAATAACTCTGACCAAAGAAAACTAAGGCACAGGAAATTGCTAAACAAAGTGATGTGGTCAAATCCGCACTTCAGGGTGGGAACGTGATGAGGGGAGAGGCTGTGGAAACAAAACTGACCCCCTGCCCTGTGGGATTACATATAACAAGTGTGGACTTCCTTTCCCTGTCACTGGAAAACTAAACACTCACAAGTTAAAACATACTTTTCATCCTCATATTTAAAAAAAATTATCTGACAGGGCCCTCTGTCCCACTCCAGTCCTGCAAATGATAGAGTGCCTAATAAAAACAACTTTGTCCAGGACGTCTACGATGCAGTAACTCAGAACAGACCCCGACCTGTGCGCCCATGTGACCCGTGGGGATATGACCATAAGTGAGAAGAGACTGTCTTTCCACCACAAACACTAAACAGTAACAAACTGGAGGCTTTAAAGCAAAAATGCATCCCCCCGCCCCGCCCCAGGCCAGAATCTGCAAATGCGGTGTCTGTAGGGCTGCAGCTCCCTCTGGAACCTTGAAGGGAGGACCCCTCCTTGCCTCTTCCAGCTCTAGTGTCTTTGGGATGCTCCCTGGCTTGTGGCTTCATCACCCCGGGCTCTGTTTCTGTCATCACAGACTCTCCCCAGTGTCTGTCTTCATGTGACCATCTGCTCAGAGAAACAGCAGTCACTCTGGGCTAGAGGCGACCTACTCCACTATGACCCTACCTCCAAATAAGGTCCCATCCTATAGTACCAGGGGCTAGGACTTCAACCTGTCTTTTTGGTGGACACAATGTCATTTGGCCAGCCAGTCCATTCCCAGACCAACTTCCCTGGAGACTATCTCCAAGTTGCTTCTCTCTTCCTAATGCCTTCACCTCCACCCCTCCTGAAACCCCTCTGACATATAAGGGGGCCCAGCCCACCCCTAGGATGCAGGGTACCCTTGCAGCCCACTGTCCACCCACCACACTTCCAGAGGCCTGCTCCAGCATCACCCCACACCCCGTGTGCCCCAAATAACTGCATTTTCTCACTTAGGTTTGAAAGAAGGAAAAATCCTTCCTGCTCTCCAAAACAGACATCACAAAACAGATGTCCACAAGCACTAGGCAGGTAACGAATGCATGAAGTCACTGGAAGGGGATGGAGTGACCAGAGAACCCCTCATACACACAGGTGGCAGATAGTTGTAGCTAGCCCAGTGCCCAGTGCTGCAGAGTTTAAGGGAAACAGTATACTCTTGATGTTCCAGTGTGGACACCAATCTCAATTTATTATATTCCACATGGGCTGGATGTACAGCTCCACAGCATGGACCTGGCCATCTGCAGCTCTGACCTTCCCTTCTTTATTGTCTCTAAACAGACAGAACCTTCTGGTCTCCCACACTTCATGCTGTATTTCCGGCAGGTTTCTCCATTGAGAATGTGTTAGCTAGCCTGTTGGGGAAAGCTCCCATATCCACGTGCTCAGCCCTGCCCCCCACTGCCCTGCCCCTAGGATCCAATCACTTGTCCAGCTGTACAAGTGCCCACCATGGCTGGCACCCTTCCAGGCACGGAGACACAACAGTGAACCAAACAGACAGAAATCAACTGCTCCAGAGCAGCACTGAGGCCGGCATTTGACAGCAGCAAAGAAGGGACACAGGTAACAGATGGCTGAGCAGCAGCAGGGCAGACCCAGTGTGTAGAAGGCTGGAGCAGTGGTACCAGCAGGCACTGTCAGGAGGGGCGGGCACTGGTCAAGCCTCCTGCCAGAGCAGACAGACAAGGTCAATATGTACAATGCAGACAGTGACACAAGCAAAAGGGAAAAAGTGAGCAGGGATGGGCTATGAGTTACTGGGGGGGACAGGGGTCATAGTGAAATTTGAGGTAGTGTAGTGTGAAAAGCCCTTACTGTAAGGGCAACATCTGAGTTCAGACTGTAAGGAAGAAGAGAGAGAGATGAGAGCAGGGCCCAAGGGGCTACCATAGACCCAGAAGAGCATGTGCAAAGATCCTGAGGCAGAAGCAGCAAGGAGGTCAGTGTTCATGGAGGGGCACATGGTATAGAGCCTCAGGGAGCCTTTCACTGAATGAAATGGGGGGCGCTGCAGGGCCTGGAGCATCATTCTGGCTGTTCTGAAGAAAAGAGCCTCTAGAAGGACAAGGAAACACGTTAGGTGTACTCAGTGACCCAGGCAGGAGGGGATGTTGGCCTGGGCCAGCATAAACTCAGATGCTCCCTTGAAGTGAAGGCTTTTCACACTACACTACCTCAAATTTCACTATGACCCCTGTCTCCCCTCCCCCAGTAACTCATCCCTGCTCACTTTTTCCCTTTTGCTTGTGTCACTGTCTGCATTGTACATATTGACCTTGTCTGTCTGCTCTGGCAGGAGGCTTGACCAGTGCCCGCCCCTCCTGACAGTGTCTGCTGGTACCACTGCTCCAGCCTTCTACACACTGGGTCTGCCCTGCTGCTACTCAGCCATCTGTTACCTGTGTCCCTTCTTTGCTGCTGTCAAATGCTGGCCTCATTTGACAGCAGCAGCCCCTATGTGGTGGTGGGGGAGGGGGAAAAACTGAGAAGCAGTCAAATCTGGGAGACACACACACCCCACTTTTTTATTATGGAAATTTCCAAAGAAAGTAGAGTGGCATAATAAACCCTGCATACCATCAGCTCATCTGCTACCAGCCCATGCCCAGTCCTGTCCTACACCTTACAACAATAGGAATCAAAATGAGGTCCTCAGGCCAGGCACAGGAGCCTGAAATCCCAGCACTTTGTGAGACTGAGGTGGGTGGCTCACTTGAGGCCAGGAGTTCAACACTAGCCTGGGCAATACAATGAGACAGCATCTCTTAAAAAAAAAAAAGAAAGAAATTAGCCAAGTACGGTGGCTCACGCCTGTAATTCTAGCACTTTGGGAGGCCAAGGAGGATCACTTGAGGATAGGAGTTCAAGACCAGCCTGCTCAAGAACAAGACCCCATCACCATTAAAAATAGAAAAATTAGCCAGGTACACTGGTGTGCAGCTGTAGTCCCAGCCACTTGGGCAGGAGGATCACTTGAGCCTAGGAATCTGAGGTTGCAGTGAGCTTGGGTGATGCCTCGGCACTGTAGCCAGGGTGACAGCGCAAGAGGAGAAAAGAAAGGGAAGGAAGAAGAAATACATATTACTGGGCCCCACCCCAGACCTGGTGCTTCAGAAACTCTGCCTGAGAAAGACACAGAAATCAGGGTTTTAACAAGCCCTTCCAGTGACTCCAATGCATGCCAAAGTTTGAGAATCACTGTCCTAAATTATTCTCAGTTAATCCCAGATATATTATTCCATCTATAAATGTTTCAGTAAGAATCTTTAAAAGGGCTCTTTTTAAAAACATAATCCCAACAACATTATCTTGTCTGAAAAACTTAACCAGCCAGGCACAGTGGCTCACGCCTGTAATTCGAGCACTCTGGAAGGCTGAGGCAGGTGGATTGCTTGAGCTCAGGAATTCAAGACCAGCCTGAGCAAGAGCGAGACCCTATCTCAAAAATGGCCAGGCATTGTGGCAGATAGCTGCCGAGGTCCCAGCTACTTGGCAGACTGAGGCAAGTAAATTGCTTAAGCCCAAGAGTTAGAGGTTGCTGTGAGCTGTGACGCCACAGTACTCTACCGAGGAAGACAAAGTGAGACTGTGTCTCAAAAAATAAATAAATAATGAAAAAATTAACCACAGTTCCTGAACACCACTAAATCTCTAGGCATATTTTGAAGGAAAACCCACAGACGGGATGTGAGTTCTTGAGAGGAAAACAGCGAAAGAGGGAAAGATGACGTCACGTTTGTCACCTGAGTGAAGGCTGTGGAATGAACACAAAGGTGGGCCAGCCTCAGACACAGTTGTGGGGTGTGTCCTTGGTGGCAGAAGGGAAGGGAGAGCCCACGGAAGGGGTGGTGACAGCTGTGCAAGGGGCTGGCAGAAATTCCTCTCCTGATAGCTTCAGGCCAGGAGCTACAGGAGAGCCAGCAAAGGGGAGGCACAGGACTGCCATCTGGGGAGGTGGGAGCCTGGGTGGGGCACAGAGATGCTCCTTAAGGGCCCAGCTGGACTCAGGTGGGGAGCTGGCTTCTCCAGAAACTTCCAACTACACAGGGCAGCTCAGGCACAGAGAGTGGGACCCAGGTTTTGCCAAGCGGGTCTGACCCAGCCAGAGGGGGCGGCAGGGGAGGGTGAGCAGCAGGCAGGCTGAGCGTGGGTGGGCAGAGGAGAGGCCACAGGCCAGGACAAGGGCAGTGGAAAGGCCACTGCTCACAGGGCCACCGTCCCAGTGGGGTCCAAGATCTCTGGGGGTGAGTGAGAACACAGAGATAGAAGATGAGGAGTAGGACATTTGAAACGGATGCGGGTGGGCCCAAGGCTTGGCTGTGGAGTGAGTGGTTGCGGAAGGGACCGAGAATGAGGCTTAGGAGAGAAAGCGGAACAATCACCAAGGCCCCCCCCCATCACCGCAACAGGAGGGGCAAGTGACCGAGGGTCAACAGAGGTGACTCCTTTTTAGCAAAGAACTTGATTGCAGGTTGACTCTCTAGTCCCGTTTCCCTGGTAACTTCGGAAAAATTATCTGTTACTCAACAACATAGCTGATGATAGAAATAGTCCTGTTTGGGCTCGGCGCCTGTGGCTCAAGCGGCTAAGGCGCCAGCCACATACACCTAAGGTGGCGGGTTCAAATCCCCAGCCCGGGCCGCCAAACAACGATGGCTGCAACCAAAAAAAATGGCCAGGCGTTGTGGCTGGCGCCTGTAGTCCCAGCTACTTGGGAGGCTGAGGCAGGAGACTCGCTTGAGCCCAGGAGTTGGAGGTTGCTGTGAGCTGTGATGCCATGGCACTCTACCCAGGGGGATAGCTTGAGGCTCCGTCTCAAAAAAAAAAAAAA
>CAUYTI010160052.1:0-27247 GCA_963575145.1 Galago senegalensis
GCGCCTGTGGTCCCAGCTACTTGGGAGGCTGAGACAGGAGACTCGCTTGAGCCCAGGAGTTGGAGGTTGCTGTGAGCAGTGAAGCCATGGCACTCTACCCAGGGGGACAGCTTGAGGCTCTGTCTCAAAAAAAAAAAAAAAGAAAGTACCAGTATGTACTCACAGTTTTTTGAAAATTATTTACTTCTTGGCGAATCCTATGACAGGGGCCAGTAGCAATAATACCCTAGTAATAGCGAGCTTATCTAGCACCCGTATATTGGTTTCTAAATACCACGTTCCACTCAAAGGAATCTGAGTTATACAGAGACTTTGATTTCAGATCTAGAGTGAATGAAAAAAAGGTAAGTCAGAAAGAAACACCTCAGGGCGGCGCCTGTGGCTCAAAGGAGTAGGGCACCTGTCCCATATATGGGAGGTGGCAGGTTCAAACCCAGCCACAGCCCAAAACAACAACAACAAAAAAGAAACACCTTAAAGACTAATGAGTACGTGTCAAAGGATAAAGATATTCTGAAATACAAATATGAGGAAAATCATCAGAGAGCCAGAATGTGTGGTGTTCTACAAGACAACTGACCTGTAATCATAAAAATCAGAAAAATGTGAGGGAGCCGCAATTGTTCTAAATTAAAAGAATCTAAAGAGACTTCATAATCAGCACGATGCAGGAAGTTGGATTAGATCCTGAATACTGTAAGGTGGGGAAGGGGGAGCTAAAGAAGACATTGTAGGGACAATTGGTAAACTTTAAGTTAGGATTGCCTATTACATTATATTACCAGAATAATGTTAATTTTTTAGGTGGAGTAATGATACTGAAGTTATGTGGCAGAATATCCTTATTCTTAGGAAATGATGCATGTTAAAGTATAGAGAAGTGAAATGATGTTTGCAATTTACTTTCAAATGGTTCAGGGGAAAAATGTGTACATGATGAGAAAAATCAAAAGCAAATAGAAACAATACTAACAACTTGTGAATTTTGTGAAGGGTATTTGGGTGTTCATTATATCATTCTTTTAACATTTCTTGGGTTCTGAAATTTTTCAAAGCAAGACAATAAGAAATGAAGGTTCGGACGGCACCTGTGGCTCAGTAAGTAGGGCGCTGGCCCCATATACCGAGGGTGGTGGGTTCAAACCCAGCCTTGGCCAAACTGCAACAACAACAACAACAAAAATAGGCGTTGTGGCAGGCGCCTGTAGTCCCAGGTACTCAGGATGTGGAGGCAGAGAATTGCCTAAGTCCAAGAGCTGCAGGTTGCTGTGAGCTATGATGCTACGGCACTCTACCAAGGGCGACAAAGTGAGACTCTGTCTCAATAAAAAAGAAAGAAAGAAAGAAATGAAGGTTCAAGAGGTAGAATGGGTGGCACTTCATAATTACTAAGGATGTAGTAATGGAAGGAGAGCATAGAGCCCCAGATAACAACTCGATTTCTGGCTTGTCACAGGGGTGCGGTCACTGAGATGGAGAACACCGACGGAAGAGCAGGCACAGAGAAAGAGCTGGGAGCTCCACTGTGGACACACTGAGTGTGAAGGGTCAACTGGCTGTATAAGTGGAGATGTCCAGTGGCTGTTGGGTATACAGCTTTGGAGGTTGAGTGTTTGACACATGGAAGGAGGTGGGCTCTGAGCGAGGGCCTATGTTAGTTTGCTAGGGGTGCTGTAACAACAGACTACCACAACACCGTCATCACCACTGTCATTACCCCAGCACCTCTCACTTACACTGTGTTGGTTAAACACGTGTTTATTTTCTCAGTTCTGAAGGCTGAAAGACCAAGGTCACAATGTCAGGAGTGGCTGCTTCCAAGCCCTCTCTGCTTGGCCTACAGATGGCCATCTTCTCTCTGCATTTCTCCTTTCATGGTCCTTCCTTTCTCTGTGGCCTAATTTCTTTATAAGGACACTAGTCACAAGGGTAGGACTCATCCTAGGGATCTCATTTTAACCAAATTACCTCTCTTTAAAGGCCCTATCTCTAATTACATTCTGAGGTCTGGGGTGGGGGGACTTTACTGCATGAATTCTGGGGAGACACAATTCAGCCCACAGCAGGGTCTCTCAGCCACACAGATCCTGATGAACAGAATGCCTTTCTGTATTTCATAGCCTTAAGTGAGAGTAAGCCTAAAAGTAGTCAGTAAAGGGAAATTTACTCCTAACTCGTTGGGAATTATTTGAGTTTTTGAAGTGTTTTGGAGAACCGGAATATTTTTCAAAAGGAGGTAGAAATACAGAAAGGAAGAGAAGTAGGGAGGGAGGAAATGAGTTCGTGCATTTCAGTAAGTTGTCTCCTCTCAGGCCCAAGTCAAGGAAACAGGAGAAAAAATCCTTTAGACACAAAAAACTAAATCTCAAGGACAATTCCACTTGTAATTTTTGAACATGCCACACTATGTTTGGGAAAGGAAGTTAAAGAAGTGAAGCTAGGAAAACTCCTTGGCATTATTTCTGTCACTACATCCAGGAGCAAGAATTACAATGGATTTTTCACCCCTTGTGTCAGGGACTAGGGGATGTTTTTGCAGAGTTGTGGAAAATAAGATCTAGCATGTTTATTTATTAAAGGTTTGGTGGTAGGCAGAGACAGGAAGACAGAAAAATATATATAAGAACAAACTTTTTTAAAAAAATCAGATCCAGTTACTCTATTAGGGCAATCTATCAATGGTGTGATTTTTTTTTCTTTTTTTTTTTTTGGAGACTGTGTCTCACTCTGCCTTGGGTAGAATGCTGTGGTGTCAGCCTAGCTCACAGCAACCTCAAACTCTTGGGCTCAAGAGATACTCTTGCCTCGGCCTCCTGAGTAGCTGGGACTATAGGTGCCTGCCATAATGCCTGCCTGGTTTTAGAGGTGGGATCTTGCTCTTGCTCAGGCAATCCACCCACCTCAGCCTCCCAAAGTGCTGGGTTTGCAGGCATGAACCACGTCAGCAGGCCCGATATTTTCTTTTTCTTTCTTTCTTTTTTTTTTTTTTTTTTGAGACAAGAGTCTCACTATGTTGCCCTCTATAAAGTGCTGTGGTGTCACTGCTCACAGCAGCCTCAAACTCTTGGACTTAAGTGATTCTCTTGTCTCAGCCTCCCAAGTAACTGGGACTATAGGTGCCTGCCACAATGCCTGGCTATTTATTTTTTTTGCAGTTTTTGGCCGGGGCTGGGTTTGAACCCTCCACCCCTGGCATATGGTGCCAGTGCCTTACTCCTTCGGGCCACCGGCACCACCCTGGCTATTTTTTTTGTTGTGGCTGTCATTTAGCAGGTCTGTACTGGGCTCGAATTCTCCAGCCATGGTGTATGTGGCCAATGCCCTAACCAACTGAGGTATGGGTGCTGATCCCCCGTATTTTTTTCTTTTCTTAATAGTTACATGACTGGGAAACTTTTTCATCTCTGTGTGTCTTAATTTCCCCACCTGCACAATAAATATAATACCTTCCTCATAGAGTTCTCATTAGGAATTAATGAACTAAAACATGAAAAATTTTAAAAGTTCTTGGTACATAGTACACCTTCAAATAAACATCAAATATCCTCATCCTCACTGCCACATGGCCGTCATCACCACTGTCATTCCTGTAGCACCTCTGGCTTAGTTCATTTTATTCTCACTGTTGGCCACATCTTCCTTTCTCCTCTCCACCACTTTGGCTTAAGTTGTGCTGCTTCTGGGAATTTTCCTTAAGGATTCCAACCCAGGATGGCACCTGTGGCTCAAGGAGTAGGGCGCCAGCCCCATTCGCTAGAGGTGGTGGGTTCAAACCCAGCCCCAGCCAAAAACTGCAAAAAAAAAAAGATTCCAACCCAGGTTGACATTGCTTTAAGGAGGAGATGGAAGCCTGAAGTTGGTACTGAGGTATCTGGATTCATTCAGATCATGGGCAGACCTGGGGATAGTCCTCAGCAACATCATTCAATAACCATATGCTGAGCTCCTATTTACATCAGCACCAGGCTAGCAGCAGCGGGTAGAGAGAGGAAGAGGAATGGTTCTTGCTTTCAGGGAACTTTTTTTTTTTTTTGAGACAGCCTCAAGCTGTCCCCCTGGGTAGAGTGCTATGGCATCACAGCTCACAGCAATCTCCAACTCCTGGGCTCAAGAGAGTATTCTGCCTTAGCCTCCAAAGCAGCTGGGACCACAGGCGCCCACGACAATGCCCGGCTATTTTTTGGTTGCAGCCATCGTTGTTTGGCGGGCCCGGGCTGGATTTGAACCCACCACCTTAGGTGTACGTGGCTGGCGCCTTAGCCACTTGAGCCACAGGTGTTGAGCTGCTTTCAGGGAACTTTTTAATCTAATGGAGAAAGAAACAGATTGTCAGGTAAAGAGATATAAGAGTTGTTAAACAAATACACAGCAGTGACCGAAACTCAGTGGGTAAGATGCCAGCCACATACACCCATAAACGACAGTGACAATTGCAACAACAAAAAAATATAGACGGGCATTGTGGCCAGCGCCTGTAGTCCCAGCTACTTGGGAGGCTGTGGCAAGAGACTCACTTAAGCCCCAAGGGTTTGAGGTTGCTATGATGCCATGGCACTACCCAGGGCAACATAGTGAGACTCTGTCTCAAATTTATAAAACAACAACAACAAATACAGCAAAAAGCAGGAAATGTTCTTTCATCTGGATCATCTGCCATCAGCCTAGAAATGTGCTGAAATATTTCCTATCTTAAAAAGTTCCATTTTGACCACACAACCTCCTCTGGCTACTATTTCTTGATGAATCTTCCAAGCAAAGCTTCCTAAGAGGTCAGACAATTAAGTTTGTGAACCCATCCTAGGAAAAATGCTCCATACCTCATTGCAGAATATCACTATGGGAGCTAAGCTGATGTCAGTGTCTGGTCCACCCTTCAAAGAAACTTCTCTAGGATGAATTCATGAATTTAGTTGTCTGACCTTGTTGCTCCAAGAAAAGATATAAGGGATTTCTATACTTATTATTCCTACTTTCTCACTGTATGCTTCAAATGATGGAAAAGTATGCAGCTCTCATCTCCACCTTCCAGTTTCTTTCATCCTGAATAGTTATCCAGTATCATTGGTTTCTTCTTTATTTTTTTATTTTTTATTTTTTTGAGACAGAGCCTCAAGCTGTCCCCCTGGGTAGAGTGCCGTGGCATTACAGCTCACAGCAACCTCCAACTCCTGGGCTCTAGCGAGTCTCCTGCCTCCGCCTCCCGAGTAGCTGGGACCACACGCGCCCACCACAACGCCCGGCTATTTTTTATTTGCAGCCATCATTGTTGTTTGTTGGGCCCTGGCTGGGGATTCGAACCCGCCACCTTAGGTGTATGTGGCTGGTGCCTTAGCCGGTTGAGCCACAGGCGCCAAGCCGTAGTTTCTTCTTTATACATTAAGAATTTTTTGTTGTTGTTGGTACAACAACCCGCCCTTCAACCCACCCTTCTTTTCTATAACAGGCAGCATACCATATGCCTGGCATGCTGCTCTTTGTATTTTTCCATTAGCAATACATCATGGATGCCAAAGAGGATCACCTGAGGGAAAAGATACATCACGCAGCACTTTTTGTCTTTTAACATATAAAGGCTTTCTTCATTGCCATTTATTTATTTTTATTAATAGTTTTATGTTGGTTACTTTTTTTTGAAAACTAAATTTATTTCAGGTTATTGTGAAGGTATGAACAACCAGGTCAAAATATTTAATTTTGTTGGTAGAGTCCCTCTTGTGATTATGTCCCCCACACAAAAGGTGTGCCAAACACCCCTAACCCTTGCCCATTCCGTTAAAGCACCCCAACTCCCACTCCCTTGTTACCCCTCCCCCAACTTGAATTGAAATGAGTTTTTCTCCGACATGGGCATGCTTCAGATTGTCTGCTGGCTTCATATTAGTATTGAATACACTGGATAATGGCTTCTCCATTCTTGTGATACTTTACTAAGAGGAATGTGTTTCAACTCCATCTAGGTTAATACAAAAGATGTGAAGTCACCATCTTTTATGGCTGAATAGTATTCCACGGCATGCACGTACCACAATTTCATGGGCATTTAGGTTGTTTCCACATCTTGGTGATTGTAAATCAAGCTGCAATTAAATAATCTAGTGCAAATGTCCTTATAATAAAATGATTTTTTTTTCTTCTGAGTAGATGCCTAGTAGTTGAATGGGGGGGTCAATTGGGAGATCTAATTTGAGATCTCTGAGGATTCTCCATACTTCTTTCCAAAGAGGCTGTATTAGTTTTCAGTCCCATTGGCAGTGTAAAAGTTATTGTTACTTTTTTTTGTGGAGGTGGGGGTCTCACTATGTTGTCTGGTCTCAAACTCATGGGTTCAAGTGGTCCTTCTGTCTCAGCCTCCCAAAGTACTGGGATCACAGGTGTAAGCCACTACACTCAGCCTGCAATTTTGATAGATATTGCTACAGTAACTTGCTTCCTATAGGGTTATTCCAGTTTACACTCCCACTGGCAATGTAGGAGAGTGTTTTCCTAAGTCTTGCTAAGTTTTATCAAACTTTTAGATTTTATCAGTCTGATAGGGGAAACAAATTTTGATGTAGTTTTAGTTTATGGTTGATTACTGTAAGTTATATTTTTTGTTCCTATCTTCTACTCATGTTTTTTCTTTTGGATTATCACTTTCTGTATAAAGGAAATTAACCCTGAATAAAATTCCCACATGTTCCCCAGTGTGTCTCTTCCTTAGCAGTTTTATTAAAACATAATTTACATACTAAACAATTCACTCATTTAAAGTATAAAAATTCAATGTTAAATATATCTGAGTTGTACAATTATCACTACAATTTAACTTTAGAACATTTTCTTTTCCCTAAAAAAAGCCTACACCGCTATCATCCTTTCCCCAAATTCCCTCTCCCCGAATACCACTAGGCAACCACTAATCTACTTCTGTCTGCACAGGTTGACCCATTCTAGACATTTCTTTAGGTGGAGTCACATGATATGCAGTCTTTGGTGACTCATTTCTTTTGCTTTGTTGCCATTGTTTCTTAAATCTGCTCTAGTCAAAATTTCATCTGCACTTTATTCTTTAGAGGATGACTAACTGTATCCCGCCATCCTTCTTGCTTTCTTCTGTTTTTGTTCCTTCTGTCTCACTAGCCGTGGCTTCTCAGTCTTCCTTCCAGCTAGCTCCCCCTCCTCCCCTTTCCTCAAGACACGGGAGTCCCCAGACTCAGTCCTTGCTCCTTTTTGCTGTCAGCACCTCCTCTCAGCCATTCATCGGGCCCTTGGCACTGGCGAGACTATTAGCTTTAAGTAAGAATCTGCTCCTATAGAATCATGCTTCTGGGAATACGTCATAAACATATCTTTCCCATTCTATCTGCTAAATATAACTAAAACCCCTAGGCATTGTATGTAAAACAAACATCTGAAAGATGAGAGAAGACTTAGTATTGAAGAATTCAGCAACGCAAAATGCCAGTAGGCATAGATGAAAACAAGGCCAGAAAAAGCCTGCTTTCTCTAGTCAAAAGACCTGCCAAGAGCCAGCCTCTGAGACAGAAAACTTTTAGACAGTAACCCTCTACCTCAGCCAAACACCACAGAAAAAAATGTTATAGTCCTAACCCCAGCTACACAAGCAAATGCTGAGTGCAAATCTAGACTCTACCTTAGTGAGGTTCTAACATGGGGTCTCAACAGTCCTGCCAGGTGGTGTCAGAGAAAGCAAAGTAGGGAGATGAACTTTTATTCCAGCTTGCCAGCAATGAGCCTTCCCTTGTCCCCTGAGAAGTCAGTGGAGACTCATTATATGGGGACTCTGGACATTCATGCCCACCCAACAGATAAGAGGAGTCTCCCCTCAGGTGTCAGATAGTCAATTTGGATAACTATCTGCACAGGGAATAAATGGCCAGATCAGTGTCAGGGAAAACCAGCTAGAACAGAAGGTTTGAATAAGATCTGGGATTATGGGCTGGTGCCTGTGGCTCAAAGAAGTAGGGCACCGGCCCCAGAGGCTGGAGGTAGTGGGTTCAAACCCAACCCTGGCCAAAAACTGAAAAAAAAAAAAAAATACTGAGATTATGGCTCGGCGTCTATAGCTCAGCGGCTAGCACACTAACTACATACACTGGAGCTTGTGGATTCAAACCCAGCCTGGGCTTGCCAAACAACAATGACAACTACAACCAAAAAATAGCCGGACATTGTGGCGGGTGCCTGTAGACCCAGCTACTTGGAAGGCTGAGGCAAGAGAATCACTTGAGCCCAAGAATTGGAGGTTAACTGTGAGCTCTGATGCCATGGCACTCTACAAACGGTGACATAGTAAGACTCTGTCTTAAAAAAACAAAAAAGAAATCCGGGTTGTATAACATAATACAAAAATGTCTTAGTCTCAAAGGAAAATCATTTTTCATACCAAGAGCCAGGAAAGTCTCAAACTAAGTGAAAAAGATGTGGAGACAACAGATGTTAGGACCATCTGACAATGATTTTAAAGCAGCCATGGTTTAAAGAATACTTCAATGAGCAATCATAAAAATGCTTGAAATAGGGCGGTACCTGTGGCTCAGTGAGTAGGGCACCAGCCCCATATACCAAGGCAGGTTCATATATGTGGCAGGTTCAAACCTGGCCCTGGCCAAACTGCAACAAAAAAATAGCCGGGCATTGTGGCGGGCACCTGTAGTTCCAGCTACTCTGGAGGCTGAGGCAAGAGAGGAGTCACCTAAGCCCAGGAGTTAGAGGTTGTTGTGAGCTGTGATGCCTCAGCACTCTACCGAGGGCAACAAAGTAAGACTCTGTCTCCACCAAAAAAAAAAAAAAAAAGCTTGAAATAAATGGAAAAAAATAGATTTAAAAAAGAGAAAGTCTCAGCGAAGTAATACAAGCTACAAAGAAGAACCAAATGGAAATTTTAGATTTGAAAAACGTAATAACCAAAATAAACAACTCAGCAAAATGGAGAGAATAGAAGAAAGAATCAGTGACATGAAAGACAAAATAATGGAAATAAACTAATCTGAAAAACAAACTGAAAAAAAAATGAAGGTGAGCCTAAGGGAACCAGGAACTATAAGAAAAGGTCTAATCTTCGTGTCACTGGAATTCTGAAGGAAGGGAGAAAAAGAGCAAAGCTGGAAAAGTATTGAAAAAATAATGGCTGAAAACTCCCCAAATTTGTTTTTTGTTTTGTTTTGTTTTTTTGAGACAGAGTCTCACTTTGTCACCCTTGGTAGAGTGCTGCAGCATCATAGTTCACAGCAACCTCAAACTCTTGGGTTCAAGCAATTCTCTTGTCTCAACCTCCCAAGTAGCTGTGACTACAGGCACTTAGCCAAGTGTTGTGGTGGGTGCCTGTAATCCCAGCTACTTGGGAGGCTGAGGCAAGAGAATCACTTAAACCCAAGAGTCAGAGGTTGCTGTGAGCTATGACACCACAGTACCCTAGCCTGGGACAACTTAGTGAGACTCTGTCTGCAAAAAAAAAAAGAAAAGAGAAAAGGATCCTGAACTGAAATGTAAAAATATAAAACTTTCAGAAAAACCATGGAAGAAAAACTTTTAGATCTAGGGGTAGGCAAGTTCCTAGTTTTGATACCAAAAGCATGAGTTATAAAATTGATAAATTGAACTTCATTTAAATTAACAACTTCTACTTTACGACCCTGTCAATAGACTGTAAAGACAAGCTATAGAGTTGGAGAATATATTTGTAAAGCATATATCTGACAAAGGGCTAGTATCTAGAATATATAAAGAACCATTAAAACTCAACAATAACATCACTTGTAGACGAATTAAGAATTTCATCAAACTTCTTTCCAGAAACCATGAAAGCAAGAAGAGACTGTGCTAAAATATTTAAAATGTTGAAAGAAAAAGCCTACCAACCTGTAATTATTATTATTTTTTGTTTTATTATTATTATTATTAGAGGCAGAGTCTCACTTTATCACCCTTGGTAGAGTGCCATGGCATCACGCAACTCACAGCAACTTGCAACTCCTGGGCTTAGGTGATTCTCTTGCCTCAGCCTCCCGAGTAGCTGGGACTATAGGTTGCTACAGCCTGTCACAGTGCCTGGCTATTTTTTGTTGCAGTTTGGCTTGGGCCAGGTTCAAACCCGCCACCCTCGGTATATGGGGGTGGCACCCTGCCCACTGAGCCATAGGTGCCACCCAACCTATAATTCTGTATCTAGTGAAATTATCCTTCAAAAGTGAAGGAGAAATAAAGACTTTTTCAGACATATAAAAACAGGAATTTGTCACCAGCAAATCTATTTTACAAGAAATGTTAAATGAACCTTTTCAGAGAGAGAAAAATTATATAAGTCAGAAACACAAACCCACATAAAGAAAGGAGGAGTGTTACAGAAAGAATAAATGAAGACAAAATAAAACCTATTTTTTTTTTGAAAGGGGCAGCCTTGCAAAAATTACAAAAATAACAGGAAAATACCTAATCCTGCAATTTGCTAATAACAGTTAAAGATCAATCCTATAAATTCTCTTGCTAACAGGCACTCTACCCCCCATGGGAATTCGGAAAAGGGCTGAACAGACGGAAGGAGATGTAAATCTTTCTCTTTTGAAATTGTTTTCAAGATTTTGTTTCTTCTGGAGTTCCTGAGTAAATAACAGGGAAGGAGCAGTCAGGCGTCAGCCATATCTCCCATCTCCTGCAACAATCCCTCATCTCCAAAGAAAGGCAGGGGAGCCAGCTCCTGGCCCTTGACATCCACTCCAGCTTGTTTTTCTTATCTCCCTGCTGCTAAGAAAAAAGAAAGGAGGGGGCGGCGCCTGTGGTTCAAAGGAGTAGGGCTTCATATACTGGAGGTGGCAGTTTTCGGCCGGAGGAAAACTTCAAGAAAAAAAAAAAAAGAAAGAAAGAAAGGAGTGGAAACAGCAGCTTCTCAGCTGTAGGCTGCCCATCCACAGCCGCCTTAAAAGCTGTCTGGCCTCTTGGTCTTAGCTGTGAGCATTCTTCCTTCCTTCCTTTCTTTCTTTGGGATGTCACACTGTCTCCCTGCTCTCTTTTTTCTCTCTCTTTCCCTCTCATACTCTCTCTTTCCTTCTAAGAAGATAAAATGAACTTTATATTTTTATATTTTATTCTTGGTCTAGAGAAATTGTTTTCTCATTGGCATGGAGCACCTATTTAAGTTTCTACCCTAACACTTTTATTCTAAAAAATAATCAAGCAATCTATTTAGAATATGAACCAAAGATATGAAGACATTTTACTAAGGGAGACATACAGAAAGTTATTCAGCACATGAAAAGATATTCATTCAACATGATTAGCCATTGGGAGATATACATTAAAGCTATAATGAGACCACACAATTATCAGAATAGCTAAAATAAGAAATAGTGACAACACTAAAAGCTAGTGAGGATGTGGAGAAACTGGCTCACTCATACATTGCTGGTAGAAATGTAAAATGAGATAGCTACTCTGGAAAACAATTTGACAGTATTTTTAAAAAAATAAACATGGAATTACCAGAAGACCTAGCACTTGCATCCCTGGCCATTTATCCTAGATAAATGATGACATTCACACAAAAACCTGTGATGAGGCTCAGCGCCTGTGGCTCAAGTGGCTAAGGCGCCAGCCACATACAACTAAGGTGGCAGGTTCGAATCCAACCTGGCCCGCCATACAACAATGACAGCTGCAACCAAAAAAAAAAAAAAAGCCAGGCATTGTGGCGGGCGCCTGTGGTCCCAGCTACTTGGGAGGCTGAGGCAGGAGACTCGCTTGAGCTCAGGAGTTGGAGGTTGCTGTGAGTAGTGAAGCCATTGCACTCTACCCAGGGGGACAGCTTGAGGCTCTGTCTCAAAAAACAAAAAACAAAAACCTGTGATGAATGGTGATATCAGCTTTGTTTGTAATAACCCCCCCCCCCCACCAGATAGATGTTCTTTAGTGGGTAAATGGTTAAATAAACTGGTATATCCACACCCTGGACTACTACTCAGCAATAAAAAGGAAAAACTATAGATGTATGCGACAATTTGAATAAACCTTCAGGGAATTATTCTTAGTGAAAAAAAATTTTCAAAGGTTATATTCTGCATGATTTCATCAATGTAAAACATTTTTGAAATGACAAAATTATAGACACCTTCATCATGCAATGGTTTGATCCTCTTAGGAGAATTAAGGCTTATGACTATCTAAAGGCTGGGAGAAGACTTTTCTGGGTCTGACAAACACAGATAACAATTATGGCAGCCATTAGCCCTGGGGTTTCAACAGGTTCTTCCACAGGTGGAATTTGAGAGTGGGATTTAATCTGGTCATGCTCACTGTTTGTAGGACACTGTACACTACCCAGGAGCACCACTGAGGGCAAAATAGTGCTCACTTTCTGCAGGACACCACACAATATCTAGGAGCACCACTGATAGCACAAAGAGAGCTGCCTTCTCCCTGCTGGCACAGAGCCAACAGGATCTCTACCTATCTACTGCTTGTTCCTAAATAATTGGCTGGAAAGGTGGGCACCATGAAAATCCACCATTCATTTGTGGTTAGTTGACATATGCAAGAAGGTGACTAAATTGTTTTCTAAAAATGTCACTAATTCTGCCAAAGGTTTATTTAATGCTTGTTCTAAAATATATTAGTAACTTTCTCATATAAAGAGAATTCTTCTAGTGTGTCCATTTTGAGAACCATCACAAATTTATTCATTCCTTCCTTCCTTCCTTCCTTCCTTCCTTCCTTCCTTCCTTCCTTCCCTCCCTCCCTTCCCTTCCCTTCCCTTCCTTTTCTTTCTTGACAGAGTCTCATTTTGTTGCCCTTGGTAGAGTGCTGTAGTGGCATAGCTCACAGCAACCTCAAACTCTTGGGCTCAGGCTATTCTCTTGCCTCAGCCTCCCAAGTACCTGGGACTACAGGTGGCCTCCACAATACCTGGCTATTTTTAGAAACGAGATCTCCCTCTGGCTCAGGTTGGTCTAGATCCTGTTAGCTCAGGCAATCCACTTGCCTTGGCATCCCAGAGTGCTAGGATTACAGGCATGAGCCACTATGCCCAGCCCATCACAAATTTCTAGAAGGAAATTCCTTCAAATTTTCACACTTCAGAGGAATAACAAGTGTCCCTCAATTATTTATTTATTTCTCAGGCCTTGTTATTAAGAACGATTAAATATCTTTGTCTCTTTCTCTCTCTCTCTCTTTTTTTTTTTTTTTTTTTGAGACAGAGCCTCAAGCTGTCCCCCTGGGTAGAGTGCCATGGCATTACAGCTCACAGCAACCTCCAACTCCTGGGCTCAAGTGAGTGTCTTGCCTCTGCCTCCCAAGTAGCTGGGACCACAGGCATCTGCCACAACGCCCGGCTATTTTTTGGTTGCAGCCGTCATTGTTGTTTGGCGGGTCCGGGTTGGGGATTCATACCTGCCACCTTAGGTGTACGTGGCTGGCGCCTTAGCCGGTTGAGCTATAGGCGCCGAGGCTCTTTTTTTTTTTTTTTAAACAGTCTTCCTTAGTCACCCTGGGGTTGAGTATCATGGCGTCATAGCACACAGCAACCCCAAACTCCTGGGCTTGAGCAATCCTCTTGCCTTAGCCTCCAGAGTAGCTGGTACTATAGATGCCCACCACAACACCAAACTAATTTTTCTAGATTTAATAGAGACGGGGTCTTGCTTTGCTTGTCCTGAACTCCTGAGCTTGGGTGATCGACCTGCCTCAGCCTCCCAGAGTGCTAGGATTGCAGGTGTGACCCCCTGTGCCTGACCTCTTTGTCTCTTTTTGGTGGCTAGTCAGAAATTTTCTTGGCAATAACTGCCCCCACCTGAATACGTTCCATTTCAGAGCCTTACCTCTGTTGTGCAGAGAAGGAATTGTGCACAGATTGATCATCTTCTCACTGGTCCCAATCCTTTCCACTTCTTTAAGGACCCAAATCTCATATTTATGCCTCTCATTTTTAGTACACAATGTTTTCTCCCACTTTTTTTCAGGAGTATGTACTGCTTTATCTTCTCTTGTCCTTGGAATGTGTCCAGGTGTTCATATATACTTTCCACATATCCTACTTTCTTTTTTTTTTTTTTAGACAGAGCCTCAAGCTGTCCCCCTGGGTAGAGTGCTATGGCATCACAGCTCACAGCAACCTCCAACTCCTGGGCTCAAGTGAGTTTCCTGCCTCAGCTTCCCAAGTAGCTGGGACCACAGGCACCTGCCACAATGCCCGGCCATTTTTTGGTTGCAGCCATCATTGTTGTTTGGCGGGCCTGGGCTGGGGATTCGAACCTGCCACCTTAGGTGTATGTGGCTGGTGCCTTAGCTGCTTGAGCCACAGGCGCCAAGCCCATATCCTACTTTCTTAGCATAGACAGTTAGAACACATGGTTTTCAGTCTCAGAAACCCAAGTCCATGTATCTTAAGCAACAATGTGATTTTACTATAAAGGTCACGGGATATCTTAAGAGCCCTTGTGTGGGGGTGGATCCTCAGGCATAGAAGTTCTGGAGAACTTCTGTCCCATCTGGACTATCCATCTCTTTCTCTAAAGCCCTCTTTGGGACTGAAGCATTAGTGTCTCTCACTGCCAACCAGTGCTACCTGCTCCTCCGCTCATCTGGTGGAACAGGCCATCACAGTGCGCAGGTGTATGTCTCCACTTCATCTGGCAGCCAGGTAGAATTGGAAGAGTTTGCTTCTGATTCCAAATTCTCACTGATGCATTCTGAGTAACCAGCTTGGATCAAGACCCACTCCTGGACCAATGAGCTCTAGCCACAGAGCCGGGTCACAGTATATTACCATGCTGTTCCCATGGTAGCTGCCATCTGAATGGAGTTGGGCTGGGGAGAAGGTGGAGCGTGGGGAGTCCCTCTTGAATAAGAAGGAGCAGAAGGTCTCAGGAAAGGAGGGACACACAAAACAATACACGGGTACTTCACGTTCCCTTCCCTCCAGGGAAATTGAAAAATCTTGAATTTTCAATTCCATCTACTCCCATCGTTTTTAAGATCTAATTTCACTTATGACCCATTTTGTCTTTTACATTTTAAGTCTGTTTCTCTTCAAGCTCCTTTTCCTTGGACTCAAATTTGTCCGAGACTCTCCTCTGGCAAAGGAAGTTCCTGTCCCTTTTCCACCATGTAAATGTCAACTGCCCCCTAACCTGGTCTCTCTCTTTACTTCTTCTTCCACACCACCTCTATTTCCCCAGGGTGTTTCCTGGTCTTTGAAAGCTGAAGACAAGGTAGAGTGAAGGAAGCTGGAGGTTTATATAGGCCTTTGTGATGCAGCCCTTGCTGTAGATGTGACAGGTAGTCTCTGATGTGCCAGTGCCCCCTCCTTCACAGCCGATCCAGAATCCCCTTGGGTTGTGTAACATGGTGCTGACCAGTCTCCAACCTTTCTGTCTCCAGAAAGTCTGTGTCTGCAGCACCACCTGGCCCCCACCTAGGCTGCTGATAGTCAACTGTTTACTAAAAAGGGTGGGTCCCCTCTCTGAAATGCTGTTTGCTATTTGCTCCCTCAGATAGGGGGAACTCCTCATTGCCAGTCCTGTGCTCTCTGGAATGAAAGGGAAAGGTAACAACCGCAGTATGGACCGAGCTGCCTTTATAAGTGAATCTGCTGCTAAAGGCCAAGCCCTTGGCACTTATTCACCAACACATATTTCTGCTTCCCTTGGCTACAGGGGTATTTGAGGGAACAACCTCTATCACAAAACCCTTTGCTTCTTTGGTATTATTTAAAAAACCATTTTATTATGGAAATTTTTTCTTTGAGACAGAGTCTCACTTTGTTGCCCACCCATGGTAGAGTGCCCTGGCATCACAGCTCACATCAACCTCAAACTCTTGGGCTTAAGGGATTTTCTTGCCTCCCAAGTGGCTGAGACTACATGCGTCTGTCACAGTGCCCAGCTATTTTTGTTTTTTTCAGAGATAGGGTCTTGCTCTTGCTCAGGCTGATCTCAAATTTGTGAGCTCAAGCAATCCACCCGCCTTGGCCTCCCAGAATGCTAGGATTACTGGAGTGAGCCACTATTACAAAAAATTTTAAATACATGCAGAGTAAAGTTTAACGTGTCTATAAGCCACTTTCAATGCAACAAGTATGCATTTGAGGCCAATGTTGCTTTCTTTATGCCCCCACACCAATACCGGCTTCCATCATTCCAAAGCACATTGTAGATAATACACTTTACCTGTAAATATTTTAGTATGTGTCTAAATAACAATTCTTCTTTTTTGTTTATTTTTGGCTTTGGTCAGATTTGTTGAGGAACGCTTTTTAGGTATATGGTTCTGAGGTTTTATAAACTCAGTCACGTAACTCTCACCATCAGGATAGGACAGTGCTGTCTCCTCCACAAACTCCCCCATATCCCTTTGCAGTGAACTTCCTCTCCCACCCCCAGGCAACCACAGATGTGTTTTCTATTTCTATAGTTTTATCTTTTCCAAACTGTCATAAAAAATGAAATTATACCGTATGTAGTCTTTTGAAGCTCACTTTTATTTTTATTTTTATTTATTTATTTATTTTTTAAGAGAAAGAGTCTCATTCTGTCACCCTAGGTAGAATGCCATGGCGTCACAGCTCACAGCAACCTCCAGCTCCTGGGCTTAGGTGATTCTCTTGCCTCAGCCTCCAGAGTAGCTGGGACTACAGGTGCCTGCCACAACACCCAGCTATTTTTTTGCTGTAGTTTGGTAGGGGCCAGGCTTGAATCCACCACCCTTAGTATATGGGGCGGGTGCCCTACCCACTGAGCCACAGGCACCGCCTGAAGCCTCACTTTTAAAAACAGAGCCATAATAAATATTATCACATCACCCCAGAATCAATAGTAATTCCTGCTATCATCAAATATTCAATGCTCACATTTCCACAGTTGTCCTAAAAAGTATTTTTTGTTTACATTCTGATATAGGATCTATATAAGATCTACACATTGCAATTGGTTGGTTGCTGTGTGTCTCAAGAGTCTTTTAACCTATAGGTTTACCTTCCTATCTTTTATTTTGTTTTGTTTAATTAACTGAGTTGTCACAAACCATTTTCTGTCATCTGGATTTTATTGATAGTCTCTGTAATCAGTGTTGTCATTTCTTCTGTTTCCTACTGGAATATGGTCCATGGATTAGCATCAACCGCATCACTTGGGAGTTTGTTAGACATGCAAAATGTACGACTCCACTTAAGACCAACTGAATTAGAATCCCATTTTATTTTTTATTTTTATTTTTTTTGAGACAGAGCCTCAAGCTGTCACCCTGGATAGAGTGTATGGCATCACAGCTAATGGCATCACAGCTCACAGCAACCTCCAACTCCTGGGCTCAAGCGATTCTCCTGCCTCCGCCTCCCAAGTAGCTGGGACCACGGGCGCCTGGCACAACGCCTGGCTATTTTTTGTTGCACCTATCATTATTGTTTGGCAGGCCCAGACTGGATACGAACCTGCCAGCTCAGGTGTATGTGGCTGGTGCCTTAGTTGCTTGGGCCACAGGTATGGAGCCCAGAATCTCATTTTAAACAAGATTCCTCGGTGACTCTGTTCCTATAAAATGGTAGCAAGCCCCTAGAGTCTTGATCTTGTTTAGGGATATTTTGCAAGCCTTTGGTGGTGTCGCATCCCTCCTTTCTCAGGCCTGCCCACTTGCTCCTCTCTGTGCCCCCTTGTTCCTTGTCAGCCAGGACTGGCCTCCTTGCAACTGCAACTTCTGTAAATGGTAAGCATGAGAGATGCGCTCTGCTCCCTGCCCCATTCTCTGCTTCTGCCATGGCTTTCAGGTATTTTGTCTAGGCTTATGATTCACAGGTCTTCCTCTCTAATCCTGACCTGTCCTTGCTTGGTCTCCTAGCTTGCCTTTTTAGTTGCTCAGAGAACATCTATTCCTAGGTATTCAGCCTACACTTTTAACTCAAGAAGTTGAAACCTAAACCACTATTTTCCCTTCTATCTTTCCTTTTGCATTAGTTTTTTTTTTTTTTTTTTTTTTGAGACTGTTTGTTGCCCCTGGCTAGAATGCCATGGTGTCATAGCTTAAAACAACCTCAAACTTCTGGGCTCACTGATGCCCCTGCCTCAGCCTCTGGAGTAGCTGGGACTACAGGCACCTCACACAATATCCAGCTAGTTTTTCTATTTTTAGTAGACATGGGGTCTCACTCTTGCTCAGGCTGGTCTTAAACTCTTGAGCTCAAGTGATCCACCTGCCTCGGCCTCCCAGAGTGCTAGGATTGCAGGCATGAGCCACTGTGCCTGATTTTATTTTGGATTAGTAAACTATTTCTTGTTCACTCAGACTAAACTATTTGAAGCTGTCTTCTATTATTTCCCCACTCTTTCATGTCTTAACTCTAATTAGTAGTATAGCTTTATCCATTTTCCTTCTGTATTTGTCAGCCTTCATTAGGTTATGCTTGTGTAAGAAATAATCCCCCCAAATGTTGGTGGTTTACAACACAAAGTTTATGTTCTTTGTGTTATATGTTGGCTGTGAGTTAATTGCAGCTCTGATCTGTTTCCTCCATTCCAGATCCAGTCTGGACAACAATCCTAATTTGGGATATGAAAGAGGGGAAAAAAAGAATAGCAGAATTAGCAATGGCTTTCAAAGCCTCTGCTCAGCCATGGTGTAATTGCACGTTTCATTGACCACAGCAAATAACAAAGCCAAGTCCCATGTCCATGGGCTGGGAAACAATTTATGACATTGCCATTTCACATCTCAGTTGCATCCCTTCTTTCAATTCCCTTTACCTCTGCCTAAACCTCATCTCTCTTCAAATCCACTTCCTCAGGGAAGGCTTCCCTGATACCCTCAGTCTAGGTCACAGCCGTAGCTATCAGCTGTCTCAGCACCTGCACTTCTCCCTTATGACACATGTGGCATGATTGTAATAATTTATGCACATATTTACTTTGTCTTTCCCTTAGTCTGCAAGCTCTATGAAGGTAGAGATAGTACTTACAGTCTCTATTTTGTTTACTATTTAACCCTTGAAACCTAGAAAGTGTCTGACATACAGCAGTATTCAATAATTACATGCAAATGGATGAATGAATGCTTGTCATGCCCATATCATCCCTCACTGGATTACTGAGAGGCTTTACCAGTCATTTTTGAAATCTAATTTGATCTTTTGCCATCAGGGTTTTTTTTTGGGGGGGGGACAGAGTCTCACTTTGTCATCCTCCATTGAGTGCCATGGTGTCATACCTCACAGCAACCTCAAACTCTTGGGCTCAAGCAATTCTCTTGCTTCAGCCTCACCAGTAGCTGAGAATACAGGTGCCTGCCACAATGCCCAGCTATTTTTTAGAGACGAGGTCTCACTCTGGCTTGGGCTGGTCTTGAATATGTGAGCTCAGGCAATCCATGCTCCTCGGCCTTCCAGATGCTGGGATTACAGGCATGAGCCATCACACCCAGTTGAGAGTAAGTCTTTAAGAACCCTGGCTGAGAGCGATGGCTCAGGCCAGTAATCCTAGCACTCTGGGGAGGCTGAGGCAGATTGATTGCTTGAGCTCAGGAGTTCAAGACTAGCCTGAGCAGAGTGAGACCCCCATCTCTACTAAAAATAGAAAAACTAGTCAGGCATAGTGGTATATGCCTATAGTGCCAGCTACTCAGGAAACTGAGGCAAGAGGATCACTCAATCCCAAGAGTTTGAGGTTGCTGTGAGCTACTATAATACCAAGGCACTGAACCCAGGGAGACAGTAAGACTATGTGTAAAAAAAAAAAAGACTTACTTTCTTTATATGATTCATTAGTCTTCCAGGTCAGCCTCTTCCTTTTTAGTTTCCTGAATGTATAAGCTTCCTCAGACCTGTTCCTTCTGTGGAATTCCCTCCCCTCACTGCTCTGCTTGGTTAACTATTCATCTTGGAAATCTCCACTCTGAGGCCACCTCCTCTGCTAAACCTCTTGTCTCATGTTAGCGGTTATCATGTTGCACTCAACACAATAGGTTTGCACACCTCTATTAGACAATGGTTTGTGTGCCTCTATTAGACTAAGCGTCATGAAGCCACAAGCTACTTTATCAGCTTTTGTATTTTCTAGTGCTTAATATAAGGAACTTTGCATAAAGTAGATGCTCAAATGTTGCTGGTTACATCTTGGCAGGCTATAGTTAGTTAACAAACAACTCCTTATCTATCCAGCAGCCACAGTTCAAACATACTTTGAACAAATTCAATGCCCTTTAAGCATAGGCAACCAGAATCCACTTACTTTTACTGTACATCCCATCCTAACACTGTGGTTTTCCAGTGCAGATTAGGAAAGAGAGGCACTTCCTAAATAGGCCCCTGGTAATAGCAGAAAGTGGCTCTTGATGGCCTGTCCTGTGCGTAAATGAAGGGCATCTGCATGGCTTACAGGCGTACCTTCTGGTAGGGGCCTGCTTCCTGCAGCTCCCTTTTATAGTTCTTAGCTTAACACTGTCTCAGATTTTAAAGAAACAAGCAGACTTGCTGGCTTCTCTTGGTTTCTTCCTAGTTGAAGGGATGGGGGGGACTCAGAGCCCCTGGTTTCCCTCAGGAAAGGATGACCTCTATTGGGCTCCTTTTTCATTCCTTGGTGGCAGCAGCAGTCTTGGGTTGGATTTGTTTTTTCAAGAAGCAAAGTGTACAGTCCACAGTGAATTTTTCCCCTGACACACGCTGGCTAAAATAGTGGCTCTTCACCTTGATCATGAGTCACAATCATTTGCGGGCTTGTTGAGCCAGAAATTGTTGGGTTCCACCCAGAGTTAGGTCTGGCTTGGGGACTGGACAACTGGCATCTGTAAAAAGTTCCAGGTAATGCTGCTGCTGGTGGTCTGGCCTAAACAATAGTCCTCTAGCAAGACCACAATGAAAAGCTCTGTCAAATGGGAGAATATAGACCTTTCATCCTTGATCAGGCAATTTTTGCTTCATTTACAGAGGCGACTGTATTTTTTTCCCCAATGAAGCCTTTGTGTCTTGATAATTTCCACTTGTGGAACCAGTTGAACTAGATATTTACTATCAGACATTCATTTAGATCAAATAAACAGTTACTCACTATGAAAAAACAGAAGATGCTGGCATTCTGACTTCCCTGTAAGGGCTGTTCCCCAAAACCTGCTCCCTTGTGACTCTGTGTCACTGACTAAAATGTAGACCAAAAGCACCATGAGCAAAGCATCACCAGAACACAGCAGGGCTTTGTTCCCTGCTGTCACTAACTCTCACCCCCAACAAACTGTTTATGGTAGATATCAGAATTTCACAGTGAATCATTAGGAGTAGTTGCCAAGGCATCACATTATTAATATAAATCACTTTCAAAATTAATAACCTATTGACAGGCCCTGGAGTTAAATTATTAAGATTGTATGTATTGAAAAAATCTTAGCAATGGGGAGAGTTGATGAAAACAGGAAATTTTTAACACAGTTAAAAAGAGAAACCAACCCTCGTGTCTTGGAGGAATATATCTTGCATCTTCCACCACCACACATTGGTGACTGCCCAGAGACAGGGTGGCTAGAGCAGAAAGATTCAAAGTGCTTAACTTTAGTCTGGGTGTGATGTCTCACGCCTGTAATCCCAGAACTCTGGGAGGCTCAGGTGGCTGGATTGCCTGTGCTCACAGGTTTAAGACCAGGCTGAGCCAGAGTGAGACCCCATCTTTAATAATAGCTGGGCGTTGTGGCAGATGCCTGTAGTTCCAGCTACTTGGGAGGCGGAGGCAAGAGAATCGCTTGAGCCCAGTGGGATGCTGTGAGGTATGATGCCATAGCACTCTACCAAGGGTGACAAAGTGAGACTATGTTCCAAAATAAATAAATAAAGGAAAAAAATTTTGACCTTGTGGATCCCCTTCAAGAGGGAGACCACACTTTGAGAATCACTGGCATAGAAAATAATTTTTTTTTAAAACACCAGAGCTGGCTCAGCACCTGTGGCTCAAGTGGTGAAGGCACCAGCCACATATACCTGAGCTGGCGGATTCAAACCCAGCCCCCGCCCACCAAACAACAATGATGGCTGCAACCAAAAAATAGCCGGGCATTGTGGCAGGCTCCTGTAGCCCCAGCTACTTGGGAGGCTGAGGCAAGAGAATTGCTTAAGCCCAGGAGTTGGAGGTTGCTGTGAGCTGTGATGCCATAGCGCTCTACCCAGGGCAACAGCTTGAGGCTCTGTCTCAAAAAACAAAACAAAACAAAACAAAAACTGACCAGAGTTGATGAGTATGGATATATTTTCACCTAAACTTTTGGGAAGCTTAAAATCTTGACTACATACATGGTTGAATGGTGGGTGTAGTAGCACTGTGAGATACTGGGAAATTAACTGGTGTGGTTTTCTTCTGTGGGAAATGTCCACCCCTCCTCCCTACTCCTAGGTGGCTCAATCACACTGGGTGTGCTCCAGGTCTCGGTAATTTTGACCCGAGGAGAAAATCTTCTAGCTGGTTCTGGGAGACAGGGGAACTGGCTAGCTGTCAAGAAAGAAGACATAGATGTTGGGACAAAGATGAGAGAAGCAGAGAGGTTTGGCCTCAGAGGGACAAGGCTGAGATTTCCTGAGGACTAGGAGAGGAGGTGGGGCTTACAGTTTTCTGCCTGTGATGGAGATCTCTGGAGACTTGCAGTGACTGTGTGGCTAACTGTGGAAGTCAGACATTTGGTGCATAGGACATTAGAGCACCAGCTCTAATGAAAAAATCTTGAAAAAATCTTAGCAGTCAGGCCCAGGAAGAGGGCAGCCCCTGGGGAGCGCTGATCTTTTTAGGGTATTATGCAGATCCTGATAACATTTACCATGGATTTCTGCCCTGGGTCTCTTCTGCCATTGTCCTGACCTGGAATCCTAGAACCTCCTGAGAGAGATTTGGGGGTGAGGGGAGGAAGAAAGTTGGTTTTCTCTAAAAATAATGGGAGCCAGATTAGGTTTCATTTAGAAACTGCCGGATAGTTGCAGAAACAAAGTATTTACAAGCAGATCTGAGATCATCCTGCCTGAATTCGCTTCCTAGCTCAGCGGCGGGCTGGAATGGGGTTGCTAACATTAATAGAATCCACCTCACAGAATCTCCACTGGGCACACTAACTGTGATGCATGGCAGCTCCTTCAAACAGCGCCTGGCACATGTATGTGTCACATCTCCTGCACCTTGGGTGTACTGGGGATGTCAAAGCTGCCACATGCATCCTCTGAGGGCTGAGATGGCTCAGTTTGACTATGCCTAAGCCTCCATATGGAAGGCTAGATTAATCCGTAACGCGATGTCTAGGGGAGAGAGGGCAGGAACATTTTCAAAAGAAATAGTGCAAGTGGGATTCTCTACCAAGAAGCGCGCGGTGCAGGCTGTGTGTGAGGGTCCCAGCGACTGCAGTGAGTAGGCTCAAACGAACCCCTCCCAGCTTCGGAGGGACCAAGGGCCTTTCTCAGGTTTGAGCACCGGAGCCCCATGCGGTACAGCCAAATCGGTGCAAACTCCCTAGGGGTCTAATGGGATCTAGGTCCTCCCGGGTTTCTCCTTCGGAATTTTTGCCCAAGGATCAGTGCTCCCCAGGGGCTGCCCTGTCCCCGGTTTTGTTTGCACAATCCGGGGTGCTTGCGAGTCTGAGCCAGGAGATGAGCGTGGGCGACCGTCAAGGCCCCAGCCACCTGCCGGCGCAGGGTAGTCTGAAAGCCAAGGCACGGTCCCCACCTCCCTGCCCTACCGCGCCCCACCCCAGACCCCTCCTTCCACAGGGGGCGTGGCCCAAGGGGTGGAGCAGGGGAGGGGTCTGCTGGCGAGTCACGTCCCACAGGCGGGGCCGAGCGCCGGAGGCCAGCTGGGGAGGCGCCACATCCGGCGGCTGCCCTGTACTTCATAAAGCGGCCGCCGCGGTTTGCTTCGGTCCCAGCCCTGGGCTTTTCTCGACTGCCGGAGCAGCTGCTCCAATGTCCCAGAGCGGCCATGAGCGCCCCGCACTGGTGGGACCAGCTGCGGGCTGGCAGCTCGGAGGTGGACTGGTGCGAGGACAACTACACCATCGTGCCTGCCATCGCCGAGTTCTACAACACGGTGCGGGTCGCGGGAGCCGGGAGGCAGGCGGGCCTGCGGGAGGGGGCTGTCCCCGTGCGCCGCAGCGCCTGGGAGCTGGACGTGGGTCTCTGCGTGTATCTGGGGCGTTCTCTCCAGCGGCACACGCCTCCTCTTCTGCGCGCCCCTTCTGGTTCTCCTGTCCTCCTCTCTTGTCTCTATTCCCGACAGCTGGGCTTATCCTCTCCTCCTGTCATGGCCCTATTGTTTTGTTTGGTCCCCACCGGTCCCGGAACCCGGCGTCCTTGTCAGCCCATTCTCCTGGCTTGGGTTAGTTGGGGATGGTGAACCTGCCGGGACACCTCTCTTCCTACCCTAGGATCGCTGTGGTGTGACGCACTTAGGTCGCATTGTGCGTTTTTGCCCTGAGTATCTGCTCTCTGAATACCGAGAAAGGGGAAGCCCCTTCACCCGGCGCAGGTCTCTGGGGTAGCTAGGCGGCCGAGGCCCACTCCCTCCAAGCCGACTTGCCCCATCTCCAAGAATATGCCAGTAATGGTCGAATTCTTTTTGGCCAGAATCACGTTAGCTACTACTAGTTTTTTACCCCTTACCTTTAGTATTCAATCTTGCCAGCCCCTAATCCAACTCCCCGAGCCTGTGCTCTGTCCAGTTTGTAAGCCTGAGGGGTGAAAGGGAAATCTGGGAGTGATAATGTACGGGTTTGGGGACCTGCCTAGGTCCCTCAGTATAGGCAAGCAGAAACTTCCCCATTGCAGAGTCCTCTGTGTTCTAGTCTTGGTGGGAGAGAAAGGTTGCAGTTGGGAGAGGAAACGTCTCATTTTTTCAATATGTGCATGGCTCAGGATTCTGGTACTGAATGTAAGACTGCATGGTCCTTTCAGTGGCTTGTTTTCCCTGCCCAAACACAGAAAATAGGACTCCTGGTTTGACTCATTGTGAATTTGAGGTTGTTACTTAGGATTTTTTCTCTGGATTTGCGAGAGAGTTAGTGTTTATTGCCTGCAGCGATCTCAGGTGATCTAGCCCCTGTCCTTTTATATGATGAGCCCTGGGCACTTGAGAAAGGAGCTGTCATGCCAACATTTTGGGCATGGCTGGGGCCACAATCCAGAAGTCTGGACTCTCCCTCCCCTGAGTGCTGCAATCCATGGCTTCCCTCCACACAAACCCTCCTGTTTCTTTTTCATGACTAGGTTCCTCAAGAACACCTGGTCCTCTGCTGTTGGTAGATACTGTGAAAGATGCAGTTAGTGGTGGTGGCCACAACTTACCTAGTTATAGACTCGAGGAGCATGCTGTCAGGCACACACAGGTGCACACAGGATGGGCTCCAGCCTGTGGGGTACTTTCAACAGGGAGAAACAGCAGTAACTTATTTGCTCCATTTGTAAATGGAGAATACTGCGAAACCACTAAAGATTTCACCAGAGATCAATAAGAAATGATAGTTTGGTGATAGGTTTTCCCACGCCTTGCATGATAATGATCTGTGGAGTCTAAAGTTTCCAAAGGGGGTCAGGCCTGGTTATTTGGGCTGCGAGGGTAACGTACAGCTGTGTGGAGCCTCCCTTGAAAAAGCCTCAGAGTGCTGGGTGTTGGGGAGAGTTTGTCTTTACTTCTAATTTAGTCCCATTGGAACTGTAACTCTCTGTAGTGAGTGCCAAAGTCTTTTTTTTAAAGAAATGAACTGTTGATCTTTGTGCCTGTGCCTGATTAGTCCATCTGCCAAACTTTATTCCTTGGAATACTTGTAAATTACAGGATATGCTCTGATAAAGCCGAAACCTTAAGATCTTGGACAAGTAGTTGGTCGCCTTATGTTGAGTGTAGGTCCAAATAATTTAGCAAAAACCATTTCCTCCCCTCTGTTCCCATGGTCTTCCTTATCTTTTGATGCTTATCACAGAACATACTTGTGCTTATCTCTCTCCTATATTGGGAAAGGTGGTGAACTGTTACTTGATGATAAACATCTTTTTAAAACTTCATAGGGCAGTCAGTATAATTATCCTTTTGTTTTGTTTGTTTAGCAGGTCTCAGCCTGTGAGACAATTATCCATTTTATAAGAAACTAATAATCATTGCCAATTTTAAGAAAAACACTGAAAGAATTGACAGTGTTAAATCAAGAGAAGACTGAGAAGAGGATTTAGAATTCTCTTTTTCTTTCTTTCAGACCTTTCAGTGTGACAAGGGCTCACTCTGTCTCTAAGGCTGGAGTGCAGTGGCATGATCATAGCTTACTGTAGACTTGAACTTCTGGGTTCCAGTGATCCTATTACCTTGGCCTTCTGAACTGCTGGGGTTACAAGTATGAGTCATTGTGCCTAGTCTGTTATCTCCTTGATGGATCTTGGGAGAGCACGTCATTATCACAGTTTCCACCATTAATTGTTTGCTACCTGTTGAAGTTTTGCTGGGTACTCTATACTCAACCGTGGTCAGTAGGTACTATAAATTATATTCATTTGATAAAGGAAGAATTTGGGGCCTAGAGAGTTTATGTAACTTGCTGAGGTCATGAGAATGGGTAAGCTGAAGTCAGAATTTGACTTGGTCCAATCCACTCAACCAGGAGAGTTCTCTTAAAGATGTACATGCCACTGTAACTAGATTTATTTATTTGGCGTAATATGGGTATTTATTATTTGTCATTTTTTAAATTTAAAACTCTTATATTGGGACCATTTTGTGATTAGGATAAAACTCATGATGTTCAGGCTGACTATGGTGGCAGATGCCTGTAAACCTAGCACTCTGGGAGGCAGGGGCCGGTGGATTGCTTGAGCTCAGGAGTTTGAGACCAGCCTAAGTAAGAATGAGAACCTGTCTCTAAAAAAATAGCTGGTCATTGTGGTGGGCACCTGTAGTCCCAGCTACTTGGGAGGCTGAGCCAAGAGAATGACTTGAGCCCAAGAGTTTGAGGTTGCTGTGAGTTATGACTCTACCAAGGGTGACAAAATGAGACTCTGTCTCAAAAAAGAAAAAAAAAAAACTCATGATGTTTGATATGGAAAAAGTTTGTTTTGCTTTTAAAAATTGTTATTATAGAAGTAATAATAGAATCATGATAAAATATTTAGAGTATGGGACTTATAAAGTAAAAAATATTCTTTTTTTTTTTTTTTTTTGAGACAGAGCCTCAAGCTGTCCCCCTGGGTAGAGTGCCGTGGCATTACAGCTCACAGCAACCTCCAACTCCTGGGCTCAAGCGAGTCTCTTGCCTCCGCCTCCCAAGTAGCTGGGAC